>MNCI01002315.1:145544-322671 GCA_015680685.1 Gnetum montanum
TGCTTATTTCCATTGAATCTTGCTCTATTTCTAGTTTTCTTGTGGAACTATCTCTTTCTCTGGGGAAAATTAGGAGTAGATTGCGGAATTGTGCTCAAATGTTTTTACAAAATTTTATTTGTTACAAGTATGTATTATAAGGACTGCATAGACTAGGCATTTGAACAAAATAGGAAATTTTCAACAACTCACAGTACTTGGCAAAGTTGGCTGAATCTATTTAAAGTAAGTCATTTGTAGTCTACACACAACGCAATCGTTACATTTCTCACAACCGCACACCGCAACAGCACACATACATACTCACATTAACTACTGAGTTTATTTGGAGGTATCTGGGCCTTGGTGTTGCCAGAGACCAGCAGGCACCTAAATCCTATTCGAGGACACTCGTTGGCGATCGTGTCCCAAACAGTCACCAACACTTTTATATGCAACTACCCACATGGACCACCATGGATAAAGACAAGACCCTTGTGGGTGTTGACTTCAGCCAAGAAGACTAGATGTGGCTATCAAAGGCCAAGATCCTCTAATGCTTAGAGGATGCCATTGATAACTTATCTCTAGACATGGTCAATGCAGGACCCTCTCAGGTTAACTTTTATGTTTTGTTTTTTATGCTTTTTTTTGTTAGTTACATATTATACATTTGCTTACAGTTTTATGTTTTGTTGCTATTGTTGATAGGTACCAAGTGATTTTGTAGGTCCTAGCAGCATGTCAAAAGAAGAGGAACCTCCACCCCCATCTATCGTCACCAATTAAGTAGATCTTGATGTAGCCCTATCACTAAGCATTTTTGTATTTTTTGCATATTTTTGCTATGTAATGCAGATGATCATGTCATTTAATACTATTCTTTTATGAGATGTAGTGGATTTTTTGCTACATGTAGTGTATTACTATGCACTCAATGTTTATGATGTGGTGAGTTGATGCAAAAAAATTACTAGTTTTAGGCCATTTCGGGTTGCATAGTTTTAGGTCGTTCCAGGCCCCAGCGATAGTTTTAGGCCATTTTAGGCCATGTGTTGAAAGGGAAAGTGGTGCTAGTTTAGGGCCATGGTAAGCCATACAGGTAGTTTTTGGCCATTCTAGGCCATGTGATAAAGGGAGTTTTCATCATCAATTTTAGGCCATGATGGGCCACACGATAGTTTAAGGCCTTTTCAGGCCATAGGATGCTAGTTTAAGGCCATGAAAAACTGTCTATTTTTGTAACTTTTGCATTTTATAATGTTTATGTATTTTGAAATTTTTATGTATAAATGAACTACTAAAAAGTAATGAAGAGAAAATGTAAACTTAGCAAAAATGCACAAACAAAGGAAATAAACACACAAAGGAGGAAATAATGCAAAAACGTGAACAACCAAGCTAATGTAAAATGCAAACAGGAAAAACATGCAGACATGAGGCAAGTAGGGGCCTAGCGCCTATTGGACTAAGGGGACACCTTAGTGGCATAGTTGTTTCCTAATCTAGTGTGGGTTAGGTGGTGCATAGGGCATGGAGGGTATGATACAGTACTCACCCTAATCTTTGTCAACTATGTCAAAGGGAAAATCTACCCACAGAGCATCTTCTGGAGGGTCAAGGACTCCCGTTGGCTCTTTAAGTTGGTTTGCTTTACATTTTTTGTCTTCATCCTCTGTGGGAGGCATATCATTGGGGAACTCCACCTTTGACCCTGTTCAGCATCAATGTTGTTGACAATCAAAGGGACTGCATTGTCACCATGTATGATAATCTCTCCACCTTCATATGAAAGGTGGATTTCTTGATGAATTAGGGAGGAGACAGCTCGCAGCTAGGCTAACCAAGGCCTACCCAAGATCAAGTTGAAACCTGGCATCTCCTCAACCATTATAAATTTAGTGGTGGTGGGGAATTGCTTCCCTACCATGAAGGTTATTGTGACAATTCCTTGTATGACAACATGTGACTTATTGAAGGATTTAAGGCATGTTGTCTTTGTCAGTTTGATTTTTTTAGCAAGACCAATCTTATCAACAACCATGTACAAGATAACATTGGTTGCCACCCCATTATCGACATGCACCTTGCAAATCCTACATTCCTACACATGGATGGTGATTAGCATCAATGCAATAATAACTTGACCCCTCTCAGGGTTTACCTTGATCACCTCATCACAAAATGCCAAGGGCATTGAACTCAATTCCTATGGACGCAAAGTAAACATCACAACATGAATGGATTGTTCATCTGCTAGGATGTCCTCTGTGACAAGAATGAAAGTCAACATGCACACTAACACTTCACAATGGGTGAAGGAATTAATTACAAGGTTGTACATGCTTAAGTTTGTATTTTTTATTTTAAATCCTGCTTGACTTGTGCCAATGCATCAAGGAAATCTTTTCTACTATTTGCTATCTTATTGTTAGTGGCCTTCATCTCCTCCATGTGGCCCAAGAGACAAATCTTTTGTGGAGGGGATTTGGGCCTTACTTTTTTTGTTTGCTTTCAAGCCTCAATGCTCTTTTGTTGCTTGCTTGTTGCTATGGCCTCCTCAGTTGGTTGGACCATTGGGATAGAAGATAAGGAAATAGGCTTTCGTAGGCCTAGTACCCTTTACTCCTAGTTCTACCTAAGCATTCAATCAGTGAGATGTTCATTGGGCCTCTCGGGTTGCCATCTCGATTGCCTGTTGGTATTGGTTGCTGGATGAGGCTTTGGGTGATCAAGGACTGATGCATTGCTCACCACCAGACTCCCAATAGGCAAGGAGTCCACACCTTGTGGCATCCTTACAACAAAGGGTGTTTAAGTTATCAATACTACAACGTGTTGTGGGGCCCTGATCATAAAGGGTGTTATGGAAGCTCGAGGTGGTGCTCTATGACAAAAGGGATCCTTGAACTAGTTGATGTCAAAGTGGCCCCAATGTTGCTAGAGGAAACATGAACCAAAATTGGTTCCCATGTTGATTCTGAGTCATCATTAATGTTGATGGAATTGATGACATACCCTGCACTACTTGCATTGAGATGATCCTTGTAAACCCTAATTGATCAATTTTGGAGGCACACTGGGTTGGTAGCGTTAAGGACCAACTCGTCCTTGTCAATCATGAATTGTATATCGTCTTGCAATGCCATGCAAAAGTCTATATCGTGACCTTGTAACTAAAGATATTGGCAAAACTAATCCAACTTGAAATGCTTAAGGACCGAAGGCTCATTAGGCAGTGTGGCCAAAGGATTTTTGAGGAGCTCACAGTATTGTTCATGCCACTTGAGAGCATCCTCAAACATTTGCTTGTACTAGATATGTCTAGCATGAAGCAATTAGTCCAAGAGCTTCAATCGCTTGATGGGCAATGATGTGTACTTCAAGAAATCCTTGCACTTGAAGTTAGGCCTTGGTAAATAGTGTTGTGACCATCAACGATGTAGATTGGTTGTTTACCACTATGCTAGAACTAGCCACATTGTTGTTGTTAGTCAAAGCCTTGGGTGGCTTGGCCATTCGTTTGATGTTGGTTGGCTTATCCTCATTGGCCACCATTGCAATGATTGTGGTTGCTTGCTTGCCTTTGTCCTTGTCTTTCTCCTTCTTTACATGGAGGTTTTTGTAGGCCATGTAGGCTAGATCTTTGCTAGCCTCCACCGCATCTTGAATGCTCTTGGTTTAAGCAAATGCTTAACTTAGGGATTACCAAGCAAGGTAGTACAGTTTTGACTTGATGAAGTCATTTACTATGACTTTGAAGATGGCCAACAGGTTTGTTTCCACAATGGACTCCTGGATTTCGTTGAGCAACATGCTCCACCATTGGATGAATTTTTGCATGGGCTCTAAGTGGCCTTGCTTGACTTGCATCAGCTGATCGAGGATCACCTCAAGTTTTAAGTTGTACTTGAAGTGAGTGATGAATTAGGTAAGCAATTCCTCAAAAGAAGTGATGGAGGCCCTAGGGAGCACGTGGTACCAATCTAGTGCCTTGCCAATCAGAGACATGATGAACACACAAATGATAGCATTTGGCCATGCCTACAATAGGAGGCATTCTAACTAGAAGGTTACTAGATGGGTGTTGGGGTTTGCTTCACTATTGTATTTGGTGAATTGTGGAAGCAGGACCCTAGTGGGTAGTTCCAGTGGTGAAACTATAGGACTAATTAGATCATCTTGGTAGAAGTCCATCACATGGAAAATTTCAGAGGAGGTAGCTTTAAGCCACTTGACCTCTTTGGGAAGGCTTTAGATCAACTAGAACGCTTGATCCATGTTGGGTGTGATTGTAGTGAGCTACTTGGGTTATGTTTCCCATTGTGATTGTTGGATAGCCCATGACCTGACTCTAGGTTGTGTGACCATATCCAATGCTTGTTGTGTGGGTTGTGCCATAGACACAACACTTGGGCCCCATCATAGGTTTGTGGCTTAGGCCATTGTAAAGGGTATTGACATGACAGGTGGGACAAATGATGCCTACATCACATACAATGGGAAAGGAATGTGCATGGTGTGCATATAGGGTTGCATAGGAACAACAGTTGCTGCTATAGAAGGTTGGATAGCTTGAATAGGTTGAACGGATTGTGAAGGTTGTGTAGACTACAAAGGGATGGTGAAAGGCACACTAAAGGGAAGGCTAAAAGGCAAAGCAACATCTTGATGTGTTTGATGTTTCTAGTGAGTTGCCACAATAGGTGTTGACTTGGGTGGTGATGTCGGGCTATAGGATTATGAAGGAACAAAAGCATAGGCTATCTACTAAAATGAGGCATGGAATGGGTTCTCATGATTAGATTGAGCCTTGAACTCATCCAGCTCCTCCTAGAGGGGCTCCACGTAGTTCACCCCTACTTCATAGTCCATGTTGCAAATAAGGTTCTCTAGCATCCACTGGTAGTCTTCCATGAGTAGGATAAAGTCAAAATAGCAAGGGAACCATTCCCTCCCATTATGATGCATGAGCTCATAACTATGTTTGGCTTTCATTTCTTGGTGGTCTAAGGGCAAACCCACCTGGAGTTTTATGCAAACAAAGTTGTATTGCTCATCGTTGAGCAACATGACCTTGGAAGGCAAGTTTCACTATTGAAAAGATTGCCTCTATGCCAGGAAAAGGCCTCTAGCCCCAAGAAGATCAATTTGAATTTCCTACTAAACAGGCTAGACAATAATCATGCTTGAAGCAAATGCTGAAGGTTTCTTTGGGTTCATGATGCAAGAGAGAAATGCAAAGGATTGCTAATGCAAAAGATAAGAGAAAAATAACTAAGTGTGAAAATGCAGAAAAGTGGCTAAGTGTTAGACTGCTAAAAATGGCTAAGTGTAAAAGATGCAAAAAAAATGACTAAGTCTAGAATGCATAGAAAAATGACTAAGTGTAAATGTGCTAAAAAATGACTAACTTTGGGACTACGCTCAGAGTTAACTATGATCACTACGCTGGAGTTAGCTATGCTTTGTTGAGTGCTTAGAATTTGGTTAAGTGTAAAAAATCTAGTGTTATCAAGCAAGGTTCTACAGGAACTAACGATGAGGACCACTCCGCATAGGGTGCAAACAACATGCAAGGCAACAACCAAGGGATGGATGAAGAAGAAAATGACAAAGGTCCTTCTTCTAGCACTAGAAAATTGTAGCGACCAAAAATGTTGGAGGTTGAAACAATATCTCGAGAGGTTCGCAGTTACATAGCCTCAACCCTGCTTCTGCACAAGGGCCTACTAGGAATAGAGGAAAGGCTCCCAGAATGGTCTTGTTAATTAAACTAAGACTTATGGGTATTACAATGAAATGAGTGTCATGAGAGAATGCAGTGTTTTGCAATGTTTGCAATTTCCATGGGTGTGATCGTAGTAGAGGTTTTAGATGCAAAAACATGGGCGCAAATGTGCAAATGTATGCTTAAATAGTGTAAAATGAGAATAGAATGCTAAAACGTAGGAGAAAAATGCAAAAATTCATAGAATACGAGCAAAAGAGAAAGGAACCATTCCAAATGAGGCAGGGAGGAGCATAGTCAATTGTAAAGAAAATTTTAGGAGGTACGTGGTGTACAAGTAGGTGTAGTAGGCAACATAGTCATAGTCTCAGGGTGTCTAACTATGAAGAATTGATGTTGTCGTGAAGTCTGAGCCTGATGGATTGGCTACTATGGTATCCTACAAGTTGCGGTGGTACATAATGTGTTGGATAGTATACAACAGTGTTGTGGTGGTGTGCAACGGTCTCTACTTGAAATGCTAAGTGTGCTCTGTGCCAAGTGATTACTTCAAAATGCCAAAATGGCCACCTCATTTCAAATTTGTTAACTAAATGCTTCAAAAATGCTAACCCCTAAAATTTGAAGCACTGTGGTATTTATAGGCCTAGGGTTAGTGTGAATCACGGATTAAGAACCACATGGTAGAGGGGTAGTTGGGACTACACAAGCCCCAACTATGCTCCCACTGAAGCAAAATGGTGTTCTACTGGTGTGCTCCAATGAACCCTGTGAAACTACTAGACTCTAACTACTACCAAGGCTACATGTGCAAGTACTGAATAGACCACAATGTACTTGAAAATAGTGCAAAATAATGTAGTTTTGGAGACTATACCCTGGGACTATGCTACCCACTCTCTCAGGTGGTGTCGAGCATAGGTACAATTTGAGGGTAAATGGGGGGTGCAAATGAAATGCAAATTACTAATCCTACTTGTCAAACAAATGTTAGAGATTAGATGCAGACCAATGTTGAGTTCTAGAGGCTTTTGAAGGCAATTTTGGTAGACTATGTTGACTACGCTCTAGACTGTAGCCTAAGGAGTTAGGAAAATTCTACAAAAAGTGAGGTTTAGTGTAGACTATGTTAGCTACGCTCTAGAGTGTAGTCTTGTCAAGGAGAGCGTATCCCAAACACTTAGAGAAATCTTGCAAAGTTGATGTTCTTAGTGCTGACTACACTAACTACGCTCTAGAGCTTAGTAAGGAGTGTAGTGCTGGAAGTTAGAAAATTTGCCAAACTATTTCATCCATCCCAACCATGCTTAGCAGCCTCTAGCTTGACACTTAGGAAAATTTGTAGAACTAATCATTCCAAGGCTGACTAAAATAACTACACTCTAGAGCATAGTCCTCGCAAGGTGAGCATAGTTAGGACACTTAGAAAAGTTTGTAGCTGCTATTAACACTTAGAAAAATCTTGCAATTCTAGGTTGTCTGTGTCAACTATGTTGACTACACTTTGGAGTGTAGTCCCAATAGTGGAAAGCATAGTCCCAACACTTAGACAAATTTGTTAAGTTTTGACACTTAGCCAAATTTGCAATTAAGACCTGGTAGCTTGAATTTGGTGGTGTTTCACTTGAGAGTCAGTAGGTTCCAGGTCTTGTACATGTCATGGAAGGTAAGATTGACACCGAAACTAGAATTAAGAAGAGCTTTGCATGGCTCATGTCCAGAAATTTGTAAGTAAATCACTGGACTTCCTAGGTCAGATCTTTTCATGGGAAGATTGACAACCTTGATCTAATTAGAAATAGCAGAAGTTAACATCACAGTAAGAATCTGAGGTGGCATTTGGTTTGAAGGATACTCAAATGTAATTGATGTAGAGAAGAGGGTGTTGGAGATATAGGGTAACCAACCACATTAGGTTGTGAGGGTTTGGGGGGACTATTGGATCATAAAAAGGATTGTTTCCTAGATTGATTCTTCAAACAACTCAGCTAAAAAGCCAATTTTGAATGTATAACCCTTGTGATATTTCATTGTTGTGGTTGTGAAGGAATTTCACCCAGCATGGACAGAACAATAGGTAACTAGGTTGAGGGTGAAGGGATGTGTGCAAACGGATACAGAGGGTGGTAAAGATATGGATTTTTCCCTTGAGTAGATGGTGAATGAGTTCTATGATACTTTGGAGGGTAATAGTGATTTTGGAATGAGGTGTGGTTGGCAAAACTTCTTGGAGAGATGGGTTGCTAAACATAGTATCCGTATGGATTTGGTTGCTTATAAGGGGACTGCTACCTTGGTGGTGGCATTCCTGACAACTATGGTTGGTGCCACTATTAATATTGTTCATATGATTATGGTGGAGCTTCACTTGGATAGTAAGCCTATTGTTGTTGGTGGAACTACCTTGGATTACCTTAGGGATAAGGCAATCATCTAGGTGCTTTCCTTCGTGCTAGTCAAGGATTCAACGCATACATCCTAGACTCTTGTAAGTGTGACACCACAGGGCAACATCCCTTAGGATGTTCATATTGACAAATTTCACAACCAATGTCATCATCAGAGTCTATCTCCATAACTTCTTCTACTGCAATAGCTATACCCTTACCTCTTTGGTAGGCATGTTCAGCTTCTTTCTGCCTCCTACAATTATGATCACTATTTTTCTCTTTGGATTATTTAGCAATCTTCATAGTAGTTTGGAATTTTTCATCCAAAGAGTCCCATAACTTGTCAACCTTTTTTGAAATATAGAAAATATATATTTGTATGGGCAAGGGTTTCTAGTTCACCACTTCATTGAGTGTTGACTCCTCCTCATCACAAAATTGGACCTCCCATTTCCTGATGGAAGAATCCCTATTATATTTTTTTGTACTTTTCCTTTTTCAAAACTCACCTTCTTCTTTTACTACTTGCTCTATTAGCCTTTGTATATGATGAGCACTTAGTTCAAACAATCTCCCTTGGGCATAAACACCACAAGTTCTTTTGGTTTCTACTTTGAGCCCATCTATGATGTTGCAGAGTTGGTTTCTTTGAGAATAACCATGGCCATGGCATTGATGTAAGAGAGAATAGTATCTACCCATGGCAGCATCCAATGGTTCATGTGTTTCCTATTTTCAACCTTGGATTTTCCTTCTCAAATTGGACACTATGGAGTATGTCCATTTTTGAATAGATTCCATCTCTAAAGACCAATACCAGCTTTTAGCTTCCTTGATAAGTGTCTTGGGAAAGAGTTTGAGTTTTTGCCAATCATTTTCAATGTTTTGTAAGGCATTAGCAATGTGGAAAGCTTGTAAATGTGTCTATAGATTAGAGTTATATCCCCCCTAAAATCTTGAGATATTGTTCATGTCTAAGCGCTAGATCTAAGTATCCTTCACATGCCTAGTTGGGATCTTATCTACCTTTGCAATGTTAAGAATACTTTAAGTTGCTGAAAAAGGCTCATCATCATTAGGATTTCATTGTCGCCAATGATTTCCTCTATTACCCCTTTGATTATTGTAAGCATGGCAATTAGTATTATTACCTCTATGCTCACCTCCATCACAGTTGTTCCTTTTGCAACGTCTTTCAGAAGAAGTAGTAGATGTAGATGAAGAGAAGAAAGAGGGAGGAGGACTACCTCCACCATGAAATCTACTAATTCCCCCTTGCCTATCATGGCCACGTTCATCAAATTTCCTATCATTTTTATGCTTGTTTGATCCCATAGTTTGATTGCCATCTTTTCTTGAACCTAAATTGTGAATTGTAGACTACAAATTCAAGGTTACATCCTCATCACTAGTAACAAAGGATATTGTTGTCATCTTGGTTTAGTAGGAACAAGGGATTATGGAATCATTTTTCCTTAGCAAACTCATGATACCTCTCCTGATGTCTATCTTGCCTATGTTTTATGTCAGTGGGATAGTAGTCCCAAGTGTCATAACCATTCACAACTTATTCCTCTTGAAGATCTGAGATGCCTAAATTCTTAAGAGTTTGAAGTAGCATCCCAAGCACAGATCGATAGGGAGGAAATACAATGTTGCCTTCCATATCACACTATCACAATTTCTCATCTTGATGTAAGATGAAGGTGAAATTAGGTACAAACTCCTTTGGATGAGTATATACGACTTTGCACTCTTGTGGGACTAGCGATTTTGTACCATTTTTCTTGTGAGAAGAAGACATTTTGTAAATAATAAAATATCAGTGTGCTTTTGTAATTATATTATTTAGAAATGATATCGACCTTGAGGTTTACCCAACAATATTAATAATATCCACTAAACCTAGATAGCACATGTTTTGATAAACAGAGTCCCTAGCAACAACCCCAATGATGAGGGGTGAAGGGTACCCCTACGCCCAACCATATGAATCATAAAACATTCACAAGAAAAATAGTCAAATTTGGTGCACTAGTCTTTTAGGAAGTAAATCTTGCCCTATAGGTCATTTGTTGTCTTCTTGATTATAGTTGTGAAGCATAATGGTATGGTTAAGTGTAATCAAGTGATGATTTTTATCATTTTATGTTTTATGATTTTGATGTTCAAAGAGAGAGATGAAGTAATTTAATGACTAATTTAATTTAACTAGCTAAATGATCTCTAGCTAGTCCTAACATAAGCATCTAGTCTCATTTTTTGTACACATCCTAAACCCACGTATCCATTGTTGAGTTACCAAGCACTACGCTACTGGGTGTACCAAACAATAATGCTGCTGGGATTACCAAGCAAATATGTGTTACGCTCGAAGTAGTCATACTTATGTACTTCATCTATTTAGCTTAATTGAGTGAAGTTTAATTTAGCTTAATTGAGTGAAGTTTAATTTAGCTTAATTGATTGAATATTTAATGAAAACAATGAATGCATAAGTAAAACATTTAAGCTATCTAGAATGCTGCAAAGTTTCTCAAGAAGCACATCTTTATTATGGTACATACTACTATGGTTTAGGTACAACAATGCTCAAATAAAGATCTGTACACTCAATGACTCCTACTATAGGCACTTGAGAAAAATATTCTAACTTTCAAATAGATAAACTACAAGAACTCTACTACTAATATGAATGTGATGCCCATAAACACGGCTGGGAGCTCATATTTATAGTTTTTGCTCTAGGGCTACAATGATTGCGCCTCGTCAACATAGCAAACACTACGTCGATGTAGCCTCGTTGACAAGACAACACCACATAAACAAGGGCTTGTTAACAAGGTCGTGTCAATGGAGGCCCATCGATGTGACACTTTGGTGCACATCAAAATGCATCACCATTGAGTTCTTCCAAGACAGCTTAAGTGTTTACCTACTTTCCTTTGTTATGCACATGCTTGATTTCCATGGTAGCATCTCTCATCATCTACTCCTTCGTGGGTTCATAGGGTCTTGTCATGTGCTTAGTCACATGGTATCATTCCTAGATCTAGTTTAGATTTATTCCCCTTAAGTTAGCTTGAATTATGCTAAGTGCTACTTGATCTAGAGGAAAGAATATGTTGCCTTATATATCTCTCCACCTCAATGAAAGATGAAAGTAAAATCTAGATGATAAGGATCAGTGTGACCATATGTTATTCTAGTTTACATAGGCATCCCCCATTCTTCTTCATTGCTCCTTTTTGTCTCTTTAGCAAGTGATGATGTATCTTTATTTGAAGCCATGTTGTGATTTCTAGATGTTAAGTTAAGTGTGCTTAATTGTTTAGAATTATTAAAAGATTATGAATTTTGACTTTGGATTCTTGATACAATGAACTTTATAAAATTAATTACTCAGCATAGATTGACTTATCCTTAGCAATAACACCATTGATGAGCAATGAAGCAATCCAACACCCAACCATACAATTCATAGGTGTTCATGCGCAACTAGATTGTAATTCATGGATAAGGTAGTGTTAATATGCTAAAATTAGTTTAAGTTCAATATTTTTGTTTTTCCACATAGAGCTAGTGAAGTTTATGTGTATGATTTAGCTCACCATGAGACATATAATATCTAATGTTGGTAGGCCATCATTACTCCTAGCAAACACGATGAAAGTGGAAATGGTTTTTAAATCTAAGTAAAAAAGGTAAACGAATCTATCCTAGCCTATGGTGATGAGCATATGTTCTTGATCTTCCATACACACCTTGGGCTTTGTGTAAACACTACTAGGATACCAAGTGTACCGCTACCAGATGTACCACATGATAACACTACCAGGTTTTCAAGCAATTACACTCAAGTGCTTGAGATTAGTTGTACTCATTCCAATTACTAATAAAAGTAATAGTAAAGTACATGGAAAAGTAAAACATTAACTAGAAAATAGTGAACATTAAGCTAAGTCAAAATAATAAACATTATTCTAAGTACAATGGTAAATTAGGAGAATGCTACAATGGTGAGAAGTTGTTCAATATTTATTTCCATGTGTAAACTATGCTCAAGTATAATTTGTTCAAATAAAGATGTTGTTCACTAAGACACACCACATTGCAAGCATTTACATATCTAAGTGCTAGATTACGAAAACAAACTGACAGACTCTAGTTACTACTTGGAATGAAAGTTATGCAAATCATGCATCCAAGTGTCATATTTATAAGGCTATAAACATCTCAAGATATTGTATCAATGATGTCGTAGCATGTGCTACGATACGGAATAAATAATATCATTGATGCAATATCATTGTTATGATATCATTGGTGAAGAAAAATTGACTTTATCATAAGGGTTTTTATTTAATGATCTTAGGTCATAAGTTTGATTCTACTATGTAGCAATAGGATATAAATTTTAAAAAAAATCATGAAAGGAATTCTACAATTAGTTTGATAGATCCAAGGGGTCTTAGTTGATGTAGGTAAAAATTTCAGTTTCTTTTTCAAAAATAGCATCTAAGTAAATAATCCTTCAAAGAAGATTAGGTTACTAGGCAAAAGCAATAAAATAAAATAAAATAAAATCATGCTTGTGCTATTGTCGAAGCTAGATTTCAACAAAATCATTATACTATAGAACATATTTCCTAATTAAGCTATTATCACTAGAAGATTATGAAAAATATTTCATTTTTTTTAATTCTTCAAGAGCTTATGATTTACTAATTAGAGTAAGTTTTGAAGGCATTTTAAAACCATCCAAATACCTTATGATCTTATTATTGCTATCACAAGGAGGTTAATATGGAACTTCATGGAATGATATAAAGGAACTTCTGATTCTTTCCCTTTGATTTCTATAGCAACTTCATTACAAGTAAATATAGGATGTAATATTATTTTATGAAATTAATGGAAAGAGTTTAAAAAACTAGTTAGGCTAAGTAGGATAATTTCTATATCACATAATGCCATGTTAGAATTTGTTAAAACCATATCATGGACTTTTGATATGAAGAAATTATAGATAGATATGGACCTAGTCTTTATAGAGGAAAATGATAGAAGAAAATTTATGTAGTTGACCCCATTTTTTTAGGATAGGGCTAGGGTGATGACAATGAATCTTCAACCATTAACTGAAATATCAATTGAAACTAGTAATATCTTCATAATAATCTTATCAGAAAAATCAACGTGGAAGTTGTATTTAAATCATGATCATTCATTGGAAGTAACCTCTATTCTAAATTTTTTTTCTTTTCAAAATTTTTAATTTTTTAATATTAAAACTTAATTAAGTACAAGTTTTTTGTAGAATTTTCATTATCATCTTAGAACAAAAAAAGTTGTTAATAAGGAGTCCAAATCAATTAACATTAACATAGAAAGTAATATTGTATATCCCATTTGACATTCAATTTGATTTTGAATCTGTTAACCTCAAAAATTGTGCAATTAATCCTAAATTTCACTATCATTGGTTTTAGATGAATACTCTATTAGAGTAAAGGCAATATTTTGCTATTACTAATTGCATATGACCTTATCTTAATTGCAAATTCCACTATAATTTTGTTGTAGATGAATAACATTTTTGTAATCATAAGCATAAAGTACAATATTTCAAAGACTAAGATTATTCCAACAAAAAATTTCAAGTGTAACAAATTTTTTTTCTTTTTACATTTTATATTAAATGCAAAGAAAGTAGGATACTAAGAAACAAAATTTTAATACTATTGTTAAATAGATTTATGAGTGGCAAAGTACATCCTATATCCAACTGTATAGATCACAAGCACTTATGCATGACCTGGTTGAATTTTATAGACTAGACTAGTGTGGGTATCTAGATTGCTATGTTGTTGGTTGCTTGTCCTTATCTTCCCAATCATACTTGTGTGGCCTTAGTACATATGGTTAAGTATGACTAAGGCATATGATGTTGATGTTGCATCGACCAAAAATATTATTAAAGTATTAATCTAATCTAAACTAATCTAATTGTCAAAATAAAGTTATATTCTAGCCTAAGGCAATGAGTGTCCAATCTCAATTTTTGTTACATATCTTGAACTAGTGTAACTATTGCTGGGATCACAATGCTATTGTTTGGCTTAGATTAAAACTAAGTATTGTTATGGTGATATTGTTTGGCTTAAATTAAAACTAAGTATTGTTATGATGAAAATGGATATGAGTGCTAAGTCTAAGTGTGATATAAATATAAATCTAATGTAATCTATGGTGATAAGTATTCATTCCTAGCTTGTCGTACCTGTTGTGGGCTAATGTAACTATCACTGATATTACCAAGTGAATTCACAACTGAGTGAGTCAAGTGAAGTCACTACTAGGTTATCAAACAACTACATGTTTTGCTCGAAACCAATCGTTCTTATATCACCTTACTAAAGGACATTGAAAAAGTAAAGTGCTTAGAAACTTATCAAAGTAAACATGTTGGAAAGTAAAATTAAACTAGGTGAGATGTTGTGATGGTGAGAAAAAATTTTGATCTTTATTACCAATCATGAATTATGTTCAGGAACAATATACTCAAATATACTCTAACTCTAAGTTTAACTTACGGAAACAAACTACAAGAATCTAAGTGTTGGCAAAAGCTATTATTTTAATGCAAAGGTGGATTGGTATTTATAGGCATGATGATGACCCACTACATCACATCTACGATGACATATGAAGGGCTATGATATCATATATATGATATCATAGTCCATGATAAAAATGTTTTATCATACCCCCACGACTAACTAAAAACTCATCCTTGAGTTAAAACAAAAGGAGGGTAGAGTTTCTTATAAAATTGTCGAGTCATATAAAGACTTTGACATGATGACTTATATACATTACTGAATCTACTATGAATGCCACATTGTGATTCAAGCCACATTTACAAATTATCATGTATCACATGATTGACACATATAAAATAAATAAATTAAAATAAGCTCAATGTACCCTTCAAGTTTTAGGTCGTGGTGGCTCCTCCATTAGCTTCTCTTCCTATGATCTTAGGTCATGTACTATCTAGAAGGATTCAATAATGGTTGCTAAAGTTGGCACTTTCCATGGGCATGGCAACTGTGAAAACATTTTGTGGGCTTTCACATACCAAGTTGCAAACTACCTTCTTTCTTCTCCAAAAGCTCTGGATATCTTTCTTAATTCTTGATAATCTATCATCCTTCTAGCTAGACTTTTTGCTACGTCCTTTTGATCCTAGTAGCTAGCTTTAACCACTTGAACCTCAAAGTTTGTAATGTGAAGCCTTTGTTGTGTATCCTTTATTTCTACAAATGCCTTCTCATATAATGCATATACTATGACCACTTGCTGCTCTAGTTTTGTTCTGGGCTTGCCTACTGTTAACATGGCTAGATTAGAATATCAAAGATTTACTAATCCCATGTATTTTGTTAGGTCTTCAATTCTAAATTGTTGTAGCTAGTCTGGCTCAATTCTAAATTGCTCTAGCTAGTCTGGAAATATATTGTGTAGGGTTTTGTCTTTCTACTCTTAATGCAGCCAATTTTTCTTGTAGCCTTTGCACCTCATTTTTTGAGTGCTTTGCTTTGGTTTCTATCATTACCAGCTTTCTCTTAGTTGAAATTAGTTCTAGATACATTGTAGTGATTTCACTTGGGATATCAAAGAGATTCTGCATCACTTTCCTAGTTTGCAACAATCAATCCAAAATATCTTTGTGCTCCTCTAGGATCATGGATGTTCTAGCTATGGTTTTAACATCTTTTTCTCTAATCAAAATAGCCAGTGGAATAATAGGAATGTTAAAGGATTTCTTGATATGATCTATAATTACTTTTACAACTCCTGTTGCATCTTGATGTTGCATAATCACCATGGTGGCTCCTTCTCCTGTTTCTAACATTACATGAAAAGATGCAACATTTCTTAAAATCCATTGTGTCAAGTCTTCATCTTCTCTTTCTTGTAATGAGATTTGAGCATTTATAGGTCCTATTGATATTGAAGGTTATCTTGGATTATCTCTTACTCCATACACACTATAGACCTCTCTACTTCCCAAACTTATTTTTTTTAACAATTTGTTGCAAATGGTTCATTGAGGGTTTGTAGTCTTGTTGTGTGAGTGGAGCACTTGGCCTTGGTGTATTAGTAGTTGGTTTTGATCCACTAGGTCATTCTTTCTATGTTCCTATGGTTGGAATAGTTTCTCCTGGTGTAGATCTTGTTACTCCTTTAGTGCTTGTTGGCTTCTCCAATTGATCTTTTTTTGAAGGCACTAGTTTTGAAATTTTAGCATAAGAGGCATTATAGGATTTGTAAAGAACATCATTGATGTACCTCATAATTCTTGCTTATTGGAATAGTTTTTTGATAAGGCAAGCTAATGGTAGGATGAGTTTGCCTACCTTCTTCTCCTCAAATCTCCTCTAGATCTCCAAAAATAATAAATGAGCCATATTAGTTTAGAATTTATCCATGAGGATAACACTTTCTCTAGTAGCATAGGTGAAAATTCTATTTAATATTTTCATTAAGAAGAGATGATAGGTTTCAATTTTAAGGTAAATCTTCTTTATTATGGATAATACACTGTATTCTTTTTCGCTCGTCCCATAGGCCCTCTACAGCCATGGCTTCTTTGCCTCTATGTCAAACTTGGTAGAGATTTGAGCTATGTTGGCTCTGACATTGCGAAGATTTAGTGCCTTGGCTATTACCTCAACTAAATAAGGCACTGTGATTCCTTCTATCTTTATTGTAGCATCATCTTGTTTATTTTTTTCAAAACTGGTATACTTCCCCCAAGTACCATTTGCCATTGTAGGAGATTATAGATCAAAGAGGAGAGTCTTGAAGTTACTCTTGAACATTAGTAGGGGAAAACTCTATGAATGATTCAAAGTTGAGTTCCATTATGATAGTGAACACGATGAATTTTTCTTAAATTTCTTGAAAACATTCATCTAACATTGTGAGATGCTATCCTTGCTTTTTAGTAGGTGATGCATCAACTTCAACCTATGTGGATTACCTCGTCGTAGGTGAAAGCTGATGGATACTATAGGATTGGGCCTCTTTTTTAACTTATGTAGTTTGTTCTCCAACTTGTCCTCTTTCTCTAAGTCTCTTACCCCTTTGTCGTGAGGGTGCTTTAGCTACAAGTCTTTTAGAAGACATCTGTAATCATAAAGAATTTTTTTAAGATCACCCAAAAATTTCAAATATGTTTCTAATAGTTCATAATCCTCTATCAAGTTCTTGGGTTTAATTAATATCAATCATTTTTATTAATTTTTATCTCTCTTTAAGATTGCGAAGTTAGAAATAATTTGAAATAAATCCTTAATTGCTATATTTTCTAATGTTTTACAAACAATTTTATTCTTTATGACCTCTCAAAATTGTTAATCTCTTGTTTAATGTGTGTTTGAATGGTTAATTGGAAAAAATTGTTAAGTTCATTAGCCTTTATTTAGTTATTTAGTTAAAATGTGATTGATTTTTATTGTTCTTATCCTTAATATGTTCTTCTAGGCATTAGAAAAATTTGATGTGAATCATATAAATTACATGCAACTCTATCTTCATGACTAAGTTGGTCACTCTATGAACAAAATGGTTTAAGAATCACTAAAATTAGAGTTGCACTAAGAAAGTTATGAAGCTCAAAAGTTGGGGTGTCAAAAGGTTAGAAAAATAGCACGAACTCCCTATGCATGAAATGAGAGAAATGAAAAATCTAATAACTCATCATGCATATATATAGATTTTTATCATGGATACATCGTAGATATGACATTGTGGATGTGATATCACAGGGGCTAATACATCGTATCTACGATATCAGATTTAAATTTTTCAATATTTTGAGCAATTTTTGATGAAAAAATTAAGTAAAATGAATACTTGAAGGTATAAGGATGGTCCAAAGGGTTCTTGGTCATAGGAAATGCTCATAATGTAAGAATTTATCATTAAAATTATGAGAAAGAAGGAGTTTGGGCAAGGTAAGTTGATTAATTTTGTACGAGATGGTTGGTAAAAATTATCGAATGTAGTATCAAAGATGAGTATATAGGAAATTAACAATAATTGTATAAGTTTTTTAGAGACATAATATGATGTGAAATTTTTCATCAAGGATGAAATAAAAGAGTTATACAAGTGGATCCTCCCAAATAAGGCTCCATCCTTTAGTGCCCTTGTATAACCACACCCATAAGTGTTCATACTCACTCAAGGAGTTAAATGTAAAACATACCTGTCTTCCAAAATATAAATTAGCATTATTTAAATGAGAAAATAACACTATATTATACAAAACCATTAAATTATGATTTTATATAGCAATAAGGTGGAGTGGTAGTAGCAGGGATTGCAAAAAATGAGACGTGAGGTGTCTTACCATAAGCATAATGAATTCTATGTATGATGTATGTTTAAAATTATTATTAGCCCTTTAGTCCAAGATCCAAACCAAGTTCATACCACTTACTAATGACATTGCATTGTATCATCCTAAAACCAACAACCACAAAAGTATCACAATTGTAAGGATTATTAACACTTGACAAGGAAGTTTGAAGAAATAGTTTATTAATAGCACACTCTATTTTTTAAAGAATACTTAGCCATTGAATAGAAGGATGTCTTTAGGCATGCGTAACATGTCCTTCTAGCCCCATAACCAATGCGAGTCCAAGAAACCTTGAAATGTCTAAGAAGTTACCTACCTTTAGATATGGGCAACATGTCTTTCCAATGGAACTCCTATAAATTTTTATTCTGTACATTCATTAGGTTATTACTATGTCAACCTTACCAGAGGACTACCTTTAAGCATGGGTAAAATGTCTTTTTGATGATATGGTAAGGCAACACTTATTTGAGACATACTTCGAGTTTTTATTAGAACTCAAGTAGATAATACAACTTGACAAAAAGATAAGACTCATAGTAGTAGTCTTAGAGAATTCACAAATACCCTTGATGTCACACCCTTTTCATTCCCACTTGGTCCTTTACTTTTCTATCTAGGCATAATGAACATAAGTTTATTTTAGTTTTATTGTAAAAAATGTCATTATGTCCATGGTAAGAACCTCTTATTATTGAAAATGAGTAGATGGATGATGTGGTCTCACTACATATATAATTAGTCCTTTAATGATTTGATAATATAGAGTGAACTTCTCATTATTTGGACTACATTTTGTTTTATTCATCTACATTTTATTAGAAAAATAAACAAAAATATGTACATGAAAGGTAGTTAGAATCATCAAAAAATGGTAAGGATAGAAAATATATAAAGAATTTGAAAGATATTCAAGAATGAAAAATGAGTAAGAAATAGAAAAAGTATAAAATAATGAAAAAGATATTAAAGAATGTAAAAATCAGTAAGTAAAAAATGTAAAATGGATGTGAAAAGAATATAAAAAGAGAAATTAGTAACTAAGTATCAAACTTGACACCCCCACAACTATTGTAGAGAGTGGAAATTTGGAAGATTGAATAGGTATTGAATGGTTTTATGAACATGGTGGAGTCCTTGGAGGAGTAATAAAAGTCACGGAATGGTTCCACTTGTTGAATATTGACAATACTAAGTTTTTTTGGGCTTTTCAAGTGATAAATTTGCTTGGTGCTAGATTGGTATGTAGCATGGATGATATAAGAACCCTCCCATAAAGTTTGGAACTTAGTCTTTTTTGGAACATGATTGGGATTATAGTAAAGGACTTTATTGCCAAGCTAAATGGATTATCTTATTTTGGTGTCATGTCTACATTTGGAATACTGTTTGCAAACTTCATTACTGATTTGAGCTATTAGTTAGTTTTCATCGAAGAGATTCAAATTCATTAAGTGTTTTTTTTTTTAGCTAAGCTTAGATCTAGATCAAGGGTACTGGTAGTTGCAAGGGTATTTAGTTCTGATTGAATTGGAAAATTAGGTAGTTTACCATAAACTAATTCATATGGTGAATACCTGATAGGAAGTTTCCAGGTTGATCTATATGCCCATAGAGCATCATTAAGTTTAGTACTCTAGTCCTTCCTATATTAACTAATAGTTCTAGTTAATATTCTTATGGTTTCTTTGTTACTCACTTAAGTTTGATCACTTGCTTAGGGTGATAAGGTGTAGTTAGTTTTTGGTTAACCCTAAATTATTACATTAGCTTTTCAAATGTAGCTCCTATAATGTGAGTTATGTTATCTAATATTAGCATGTGTGGTACTTCAAATCTATTTACCACATGTTGTTGAAAGAATTTAGCAAGTGTTATGGCTATGTAATCTTTAATTGCAACTACTTTTTCCCACTTTGTGCAATAATAAAGGTTATTATGATATAGGACTTTCCATTTAACATCGGTGTGATGGATTCCATAAATTTAGTTTCTCAAATGTCAAAGGATTGCAATGGCTATATCCACTATTGTGGCCCTTCATTTTTAGCCATCAATCCTCCATCTATTTGGCTCTCTCACAAGATTGTGCAAATTAATATGCATCCCTAAATATGGTAGGCCAAAGATAGCTTACCATCATCAATTTTAGTGCTATCCTTCATCCCACATAATGATCACCACATGGTTCTTCATGCGCATTTTGTAGGATTCATTCTTGATTTTCTTCTAGAACACATCATCTTATCAATCCATTACCACATATCTTGGGTAGTTTCCCATTAATTTCCATATATCTCTTTACCAAATGTAGAAACTATATCTTTTTTGTTTCTTATCCCATTCAACATGAAGTTCTTGTGTAGTAAGATATGTCATGTAATTAGTAATCCATGACTTCATTGTTAAATCTCTAACCATGGCTATCTTTGTGAATAAATTTTCATCAAGAAATTGGTCTGAGGTTGGTTTATCATTTTTCTAAGATTCCCATCTTAACCTTAATAAGTGATCCACTACAATGTTCTCAGTTCCTTTTTTATCCATCATTGTGTGCCAAATTCTTGCAAGTTAATAGACCATATTATCACTCTTGGACTTACTGATGGTTTTTTCATCAAAAACTTGATAGCACTATGATTAGTATGGACATAAATAGGATACCTAATGATGAGTGGCGAGGTACCCCTACACTTAACCATACAAATACGAGCGTAACATGCATGATCCGGTCAAACTCCACAGACTAAGTGCCTACACGCCTCATGGAACACTTAAGGTTAATTATTCGTTGTCTTTCCAGACTTACTTGTATTTGTCACGGTGTATGGTTAAGTAAGTCTAAGGTATATGATTTTTATAGTCTTTTATGTTTTATCTCCTATGCTGAGAGGTGAAGGGTTGGAGAGACTAATTAACTAACTTTAACTAGCTAACTATGTCTGAATTAACCTAGCATCAGCATCCATTCCCACTTACTGTTCACACCCTGAACCAATGCAACCTTGGTTACCAAATGCTAATTGTTATTGGGATCACCAAGCTTAACGCACGTGCTTGAAGTGGTCGTACTGAGGCACTTAACTAGGAGAGAAGGGTTGAGAAATATTTAATGACTAATAAAGAAATTAAATAATAAATAGTAAATAACAATAAATAAAATCCTATTTAACCTATTCCATGCACTACAAGGCTTATCCAAGAAGTTCATCTTTATTTTTGTACACAAACATGTGTTCAAGTACAATATTTGCTGGAATAAAGATCCATTCACTTTGGAGTTCCTACTATTGGCACATGGAAAATATTCTATCTTTGGAGGGATCAAACTACCAGAGTTTCACTACAGTCTAAGCCTAGGATGAGAAACAAGGAAGAGTCGCCTCTTATTTATAGATATGACGATGCACCGCGATATCGTGTGGGATGCGATATCGTGGAGGACCCGATATCGCGTCCCATCATACCCCCATGACTGTATAAAAACTTGTTCTTGAGTTCCTTACAAATATTGGGAAGGTATGGGATTATTGACTGAATGGAACTAATGGGATGACATGTGAACGAATCATCATTACAAGACATGAAAAAACTAGTGTTCATGACAACAAGAGTGAAAACCTTATTACATTGACATCAGGCCTTATTTGGTAGTTTAGAAAGAGAGAGAGAAAGAAGTTTTGTTGCTGCCAACACCAAGATTGTGCCCTTTTTTGTCCATCCATAAGCGCGCCATCGATCTTGGTCCTTGCATAGCTGCTTCAGCATCGCTCCATTCCAAGTGTTCTCTCCAGATCCAATCCATTGTTGCATGATTGCCATCTGCACACACAACACAGTCTTTATATTAGCAAGGGTAAATAAATTTCAATGCAATGGATACCTTGCTTCGGTGAAAGGTCCATTGGTTGATTTGTCGTATGGCTGATTGTGGGTCTCGAGATATAATATTGATGACTACCGAAGGTGTAGGGGTTAGGAGAAAATCGAAAAAAATGGGGCCCTGTACCCCCATGACTAATCGCGAACCTCCGGTAGCGAGAGAATGGAAAAAGAAAAAGGAATAAGAAAGATGAAGAAAAAGAGACAATGATAACATTGATGAAATGGATGTCAAGATGGAAATGAACAAAATAATATAGATTGCAAAATGTTAGGGGAAAGAAGTTAACTGGTGCACCAAATAGGAATGTCAGTGGGTCCTTCCCAAAGCAGGCTCTTGTCCTTAATGCCCTGACAAACCCACATTCAAAGATTCTGTAGGCTCTGGGAATGTCATTTGGAACAAAAGTTAAAGTCTTAACCCCAAGAATTTACCAAAAAGAAAACAATGCGTCAACCAAAATATACACTAATGATACAACCGGCAATGAGGTGAATAATGGGGAGAGAAGAGAATGGAATGGAATCCCAAGAATAAGGTTGTGTACAATCCCTTGTGTAGTTAATGATTAATGTGACTTAGCAGATCCCATTCCAAGTCTGACCTTAAATAAACCACTTCCAATGACTTCGCATTAATGCACTCAGCCAATCCATCCTCTGGGAGTAACAAGAATGCCTTCACCCAAGAGCCACCACCATTCTGATGAAACAAGGAGGAGAGAATGGGAAGCAAGAAGGGCCTTAGTTAGAGAAAACATTTTTATTTTAGTTCCATAACGAGTGCTTGTAGCCCAAATAATTATTTCTTCTAAGGGGTGTTCTTTGAATTCTCACTATTTTTTATGTGTTTATGCATGAGAACCACACCATGCAAAGAATTTGTTATTTTTATTGCTCAGCTTCCCGATAATTGGGTAATGTCAAAACGACAAGAAAACTCAAGAAGAAAACATCCAAGCACCCAAGAGAACGGCCAACACAAATTCATCAAGTTCCCTTGAAATCACACCCTTTTCAATCCTTGAGTCCTTCCTTTGTTTGATAAATGCCCAGTCACCGATTCATTAATAGGTCTTATTAGAAAGAGACTGTACATTTCCAAGCCGAGAGAGACCATAGAACTTGTGGATGAATTAATGAAGTGGACTCATTGCCTGATATATCAAAAGAAACACACCTTAGAATCAACATCATAACTTAAAGGTAAAAACCAAACATTAGCAATCAAATAGAAAAATAGTTCATACCATCATGAAGAACACTTATTAGGTGACAAACTTACAAGATGGAGAAGTCACACACACACACACACACACACAAGAAATGAAAAAGTATAATGATTTTGTAAAACAGAAATAAGAAAAGTTAAAGAAATTTGTAAAACAAAAATGTGTAAGACAAAAACATGTAAAACAAAAATGTGTATGAAAAAAATGTGTAAAACAAAAAAATAAAGAGAACTGAGGGCCCCAAATGATTAGCATAGGTGATCATCTCCCCCATGATTGAATGGAAAGGGAGAAATCTGAAATAATGAGCATCTATTTGAATTTCTTAAAAGTTCCCAAGTTCTCCCCATTGATGTTCTAAGGTTAAGGGGTGGAAGTTGGCGACGCTCATACTCCAATGTGTCTATGCCTTCATTATTGGCATGATTTATTCCCTTAGTTCGTTCCATGCATGTTGTTGGGCTGCTATTTTGATCAGTTGTCAACCACTGGGTGTCCTCTTGTTGTGTGGTTACTACATATAGGCACCTTTGTATTTGTGTTTCTTGGGCATACCAGTTGCATGGAAGAGATGTTGTGCATTCCTCCATGTCATCACCCGATGAGTCACTATATGTGATGCACAGAACTTTCTTCTTCTCAATCTTTCCATAAATGTTTACCTAAGATATCTCCAAGGAAAGATCACGAATCCCTAGGTACGCATCTATTGTACTCAGCCACGGTCTTCCCATTATAATTGAAAAGTCCCCTTCGTTGTTGTTGACCTCTATCACCAAGAAATCTGCTGGGTATGACCAACTACAAATAGTGGTAACAATGTCCTCCACCAATCCCAAGGGAATGATGATGGATTGGTCAGCCAGCTCTAGTTGGATATTGCTCTTCTTAAGTTGGGGCAGGTTTCAGGCTTGATACATTTCTTGTGAAATTAAGTTGACTGTGGAACCTAAGTCAAGAAGAGCCTTATGTGGTTCATTCCTAGCAACTTGGAGGTAGATTAAGGGACTTCCAGGGTCAGATAGTTTCCTGGGAAGGTGGCCTACCTTGATCCAATCGATTACGGTATGTGTTAACATAACTGTATGCGTTAAGCTCTGTTGTTGGACTGAAGGATGCTCCGAAGCCTTATGTGTTGGAGGAGCATACCTAGACTCAACCGCTTATGATTGTGAGAGCTTTTCTAGGCTTTTGGTTTTGAAGAAAGGTCTTCTCTTTTTACGATTGTCAAAACCAGCAGCGAGTTGAATGGTTACGGCTCTCGTAGCGTTACATTGTTGTGGTTGAGTGGGGAGTTTCCCTTGCATTGTTGGAGTAGGAGGTGTTATGGGAACTATCAATGGAAGAGGTGCGAACAGATTAGGAGGATGGTATGGGTATGGAGCATCTCCCATAGGAGAAGGAGTCCTTCTAAAGTATTCCCGAACTTGGTAATGACATTGGGAAGTTGTGTGACCCATGGAGTCACTTGGAGAAATTGGCTACTGCACGTAGTATCCATATGGGTCTGGCTACTGGTAAAAGTATTGTTGTTTTGATGGTGGCATCCCCCATGACTATGGGTATTGCCACTGCTGATGTTGTGCGATGGGTTGTGGTGGAGTTCCACTTGTATAGTATGTCAACGGTTGGTGGAACTGCCTTGGGTTACCGTGGGAATAAGGTAACCTTCGGGGTGTCTACCATCTATTAAGTCTCAGGTTGAGTGCATACACCCCAAACTCTTGTAGATGTGAGATGATTGGAAAACATCCCTTGGGATGGTCATATTGGCAGATCTCACATCTATCGTCATCGTCCATGTCTGAATCCACAACCTCATCAAAGATAGTTATTTTCCCCTTACCCTTGTCACGTGCAGGGCCTAAATCTCTCCGCTTTGTCTTGTTCTTATCACTACTTCATTCCTCCTTAGACTCCTCTACAATCTTTAGGACAGTTTCAATTTTACTATCTAAGGAGCTCCATACTTCATCTACCTTAGCCGATACTTCTGTTGTTAGCTTTTGAAGTGGCAAGGTTTTTCTGTTCACCAACTCTTCGAGTGGTGACTCATCCTCTTCATCATAAAATCTCACTCCCTTCTTACAAAGGGAGGGATCACGGTTATATTCTTCCAAGCTAACTCTTTTTCATAGCTCCCCTTCCTCTTTGGCTACTTATTCTGACAATCGATGAATCTCATGGGACCTAAGTTCTGATAATCTCCCTTGGGCATAAGTCCCAAGGGTTCTCCTAGTTTCATACCTTAGCCCATCTACGAGGTGGCGAAGTTGATCCCGTTGTGCATAACCATGGCCTGGGCAATGATGTAACAATGCGTAGTAGTAGCCCATGGTAGCATCCAAGGGTTCATGAGTACCTTGCTTCCATCCTTTGATCTGCTTATGCAAATTAGACACTCTGGAGTACTTTTGATATTTATCGTTGAAGAGTTCTAACATCGTACTCCACCTCCTAATAGTTTCCAGTTCTAAGGACTAGTACTAACTCTCTACTTCCTTTATGAGTGTCCTGGGAAACAACTTGAGTTTCTGCCACTCGTTCTCTATGTTCTGCAAGGTGCAGGCATCGTGGAATGCCTATAAATGATTTTGCGGATCCGCGTTGTATCCCCCTTCAAAGTGTGGGATGTTGTTTATGTCTAAACACTTGATCTGGCTATCTTTTTATGCCTTGTTAGTATTCTCATTGCCTCCATGATGTCTAGCATGCTTTGTGTTGCAAGTATGGGTTCTTCATGATCATCTCTTTCATGATGTCTATGATGTCTATGTTGTTCCCTACTTTCCCTTCGTTCATGCCCTTGTCCTCTCTCTCAACTCTCTCATCAAGGTCTCTCATTTTGTCTACCTCTATCCTCACCGTTATGTTCTTGGTGGCTGCGCCTAGATGTGGAAGGAGAGGGTGAATGGTGTGATGAAGGAGAAGAAGAAGGAGAACCATCGCCATGACGATGTTTCTCACCTTCTCTTCTACGGCTTTAGCCTCGATCGTGATAACGATCTGAATGCCCATCCTTGTCATGTGTTGTTGTTCCCTCAGTGAATAGTTGGGATCAGAACCAAGATTGTGTATCTTAGAGCATAGGTTCTGATATGCCACCTCCTCACTATCATTAGGAGGGGAACATCTTTCGATAGAGAACCTATTATAAGTTGTTCACCATCTCCAATTTTTCTTAGGACATGTGGGACCCCTTTGCCCTTCAACAGTGTATGGTGGCTCTCCTGCCTCGAGTCCCTTATACATTGTGTGGATGTGGGGTGGTAATCCCTTGTGTCAAAGTCACCTATAATGTATTCATCATAGAGTTGTGTCATGCCGATCTATGCAAGAGCACGAATAAGCATGTTTGGGACTGATTGATCTGGAGGTAACATGATGTTACCTTGTAAGTCTCTTCATCGCAGCTGTTCATCTTGATGGAGGATAAAGGTAAAGTCTAGTATATACTCATCGGGATGAGTATATACCACTCGGTATTGTTGAGGAACTGGCAGATTTTGGTTATGTATTTTAGATTGCCGATTGTTTCTAGTACGATCACTAGGTGGTGTAATGCTCTTGTGAGAAGAAGAAGAAGACATTGTGTCCTATTGGTATGCTATTTAACCATTATATAAATTTTTCGTTTAATTAACCCTAAGGTTTGTTTAAGCTCCCAACGATGTGAGTGATCTCCTATGTTCTACTTAGTGCACAAACACTTAGTCCCCGGCAATGGTGCCAATGATGAGTGGTGAGGTACCCCTACACTCAACCATACGAATACAAGCGTAACACACATGATCTAGTCAAACTTTGCAGACTAAGTGTGTACACACCTCATGAAACACTTAAGGTTAATTATTCGTTGTCTTTCCAGACTTGTATTTGTCACGGTGTATGTTTAAGTAAGTCTAAGGTATATGATTTTTATAGTCTTTTATGGTTTATCTCCTATGCTGAGAGGTGAAGGATTGGAGAGACTAATCAACTAACTTTAACTAACTAACTATGTCTAAATTAACCTAGCTTCAACATCTGTTCCCACTTACTGTTCACACCCTGAACCAATGCAACCTTGGTTACCAAACGCTAATCGTTGATGGGATCACCAAGCGTAACGCACGTGCTCGAAAGCAATTAAATAATAAATAGTAAATAACAATAAATAGAATCTTATTTAGCCTANCGGCTTTAGCCTCGATCGTGATAACGATCTGAATGCCCATCCTTGTCATGTGTTGTTGTTCCCTCAGTGAATAGTTGGGATCAGAACCAAGATTGTGTATCTTAGAGCATAGGTTCTGATATGCCACCTCCTCACTATCATTAGGAGGGGAACATCTTTCGATAGAGAACCTATTATAAGTTGTTCACCATCTCCAATTTTTCTTAGGACATGTGGGACCCCTTTGCCCTTCAACAGTGTATGGTGGCTCTCCTGCCTCGAGTCCCTTATACATTGTGTGGATGTGGGGTGGTAATCCCTTGTGTCAAAGTCACCTATAATGTATTCATCATAGAGTTGTGTCATGCCGATCTATGCAAGAGCACG
The DNA here is from genome assembly GCA_015680685.1 of Gnetum montanum. NCBI lineage: Eukaryota > Viridiplantae > Streptophyta > Gnetopsida > Gnetales > Gnetaceae > Gnetum > Gnetum montanum. The sequence goes on from MNCI01002315.1 coordinate 173,740, forward strand.
AATAAGCATGTTTGGGACTGATTGATCTGGAGGTAACATGATGTTACCTTGTAAGTCTCTTCATCGCAGCTGTTCATCTTGATGGAGGATAAAGGTAAAGTCTAGTATATACTCATCGGGATGAGTATATACCACTCGGTATTGTTGAGGAACTGGCAGATTTTGGTTATGTATTTTAGATTGCCGATTGTTTCTAGTACGATCACTAGGTGGTGTAATGCTCTTGTGAGAAGAAGAAGAAGACATTGTGTCCTATTGGTATGCTATTTAACCATTATATAAATTTTTCGTTTAATTAACCCTAAGGTTTGTTTAAGCTCCCAACGATGTGAGTGATCTCCTATGTTCTACTTAGTGCACAAACACTTAGTCCCCGGCAATGGTGCCAATGATGAGTGGTGAGGTACCCCTACACTCAACCATACGAATACAAGCGTAACACACATGATCTAGTCAAACTTTGCAGACTAAGTGTGTACACACCTCATGAAACACTTAAGGTTAATTATTCGTTGTCTTTCCAGACTTGTATTTGTCACGGTGTATGTTTAAGTAAGTCTAAGGTATATGATTTTTATAGTCTTTTATGGTTTATCTCCTATGCTGAGAGGTGAAGGATTGGAGAGACTAATCAACTAACTTTAACTAACTAACTATGTCTAAATTAACCTAGCTTCAACATCTGTTCCCACTTACTGTTCACACCCTGAACCAATGCAACCTTGGTTACCAAACGCTAATCGTTGATGGGATCACCAAGCGTAACGCACGTGCTCGAAAGCAATTAAATAATAAATAGTAAATAACAATAAATAGAATCTTATTTAGCCTATTCCATGCACTGCAAGGTTTATCCAAGAAGTTCATCTTTATTGTCGTACACAAACATGTGTTCAGGTACAATATTTGCTCGAATAAAGATCCATTCACTTTGGAGTTCCTACTACAGGCACATGGAAAAAAAATACTATCTCTAGAGGGATCAAACTAGCATAGTTTCACTATGATCTAAGCCTAGCATTAAAAACAAGGGAGAGTCGACTCTTATTTATAGATATGACAGCACACCGCGATATTGCGTACACAATATCGCGAGGGACAACGCGATATTGCATCCCATCACCTAAGCACATTTCAATTTTTCAAGCATGTACACCATAGCCATAAGCTCCTTTTCTATGATGGTGTAATTGAGTTATGCCCCTGTGATACTTTAACTAATGTACTGTATATAAGAAGGTCTTTTTTGATCATCAAGTTGAGTCAATACTACTCCTACTGCATATTTTGAAGCATTTGTCATAATGTGAAAAGGATTGGACCAATTTGGAGCTAAGAGGATTTGTGTCTTGATCAATTGCTATTTTAAGGTCTTGAATACTTTCTCACATTCTTCTATCCATTAAAATGGTATATCTTTCTTTATTAATTCCACTAGCAGTTTTGCAATCTTTGAAAGGTTTTCCATAAATCTCCTCTAATATCTTGTATAACCAAGAGATGATCTAACATCTTTGATATTTTGTGGCCACTGAGTGATATTTTGAATGACTTTGACCTTTCTTAGATCTACCTCTATTCCTTTATGAAATACTTTATGTCCTAGAACTATGTCATCTTGAATTGTTAAGTGGCTCTTTTTCCAAATGAATGTTGACCTTTTGGTATGTCAAAACCTTAAGGAAAATGGAGAACAAGGATGTTTGTGTGGCTATTTTGTTATTAGAACAAGAACATAAAAACCACAAGGAAAGCCCAAGAAATGACATATATAAAAAGATGTCAAAGTAGAGACCACAAGAACCTACTGGACAAGAATGAAGACTCAAGGGATAAGAGCTACTATGTGATGTCAAAATGAAATCTACAAGGACTTAAGTGGGAGGAAGGACAAAGATGAAGTCTACAGAAAAATGAAAAAGTTCCTAAGATCAAGAATGAACCAAATCAACTAAAGGAAGCCTCAGGGAGCAAAGCCGAAAAATTGAGGAGACATCTACATGAAGTAGAAGACGTCTTGACTGAAGTATAGATGAAGCAAAGAAGACATCTAGGAAAAATAGTAGACATCTACTATCCAAAGAAGACATCTACTATCCAAAGAAGACATCTACATGTAGAAATCTCCATTGTGAGTAAGACAACTACCCTAAATGCAGGTTTGATTAGTTAGATGGCCCAATCTCAAAGAAGACATCTCCCCTAGTCGTTAGATAGCCATTGCATGAATTCTGAGGTGATTTCGAAAACATCTAGGCTATAAGAAGACTCCATTTTGTTGAAGGATGTGCAAGTTTTGAATGCAAGTTTTCGAAAACATCAAGTAATAATTGTACATATTATTCTATTGTATTGTATGCTTTATTGTACTATCTTTTGTATTGTTGTAGCAATCTATTATGATGTAACTTAAAGTACAAGGACTAGCAAATTAGTTGCATCCTTTCCTTGTAATTTTTGTTTCTCTTTTGTTGCCTTGTGGAGTTGATGTGCTTCTTGCAAGAAGGCATCATCCTTGAGCTTGTCGAGATCCTATGGGATTGAGTGTTGGTATAGCACCACAACACTTCAAAGCAGAGCTCAAGTCATAAAGGTTGTGAGATCCTAGAAATCATATTTTAAGCATTTTGGGGCCTTGCGAGGTTGAGTGGATTCATGACATCGAATCACTCCAAAGTGGAGCTTAGAGCTTGTACAAGGTCTGGTACCCTTCAAATCACATTTTGAGAGGAACAAAATTTGGAGGTGTGCAAGCAATCTACCCTTCGAGTGTGGACTATCCAAGTTGGGGAACCACATTAAAATTGGTTGTGTATGCTTTGCATTGCAATTTTTAATTTGGAGAAGTTATTCATTCCTGATTCTAAGTTCAGCGATCCTCGTTGAGCATTAGATTAGTTTCAACACATATTTTCAGAACTTACTCTAAATGGTCCAAGGATTGTTTAAATTCTAGCCCATATGCGAAAAATAATTTATAAATACTTCAACTCCATTGCCAATCTATTTCTAGAATATGCTTAATACAAGTATCTAAAATATGATTGCATGCAAATGTTCCCCATGGATTGGTAAATGTGGTCTTCTCTAGATCTTTTGGTGCAATGTGGATTTGGTTGTACCCACTATATCCTTCTAGGAAACTATAGTACTAGTGTCCTGCAATGGTGTCTAGGACTTGGTCAATAAATGATAAAAGAAAATGGTCCTTAAACAAACTATGTTCAATAGTTGGAAATCAATGCATACCCTCCACTTATTACCTTTCTTTGGAACAATGACTAATGGACTAATCCATTTACTACCTACCATGGGATATATGAAACTAGCTTTCAATAGTTTTTCCAACTCTTACTTGATGACTTCTTTAATTTTTTGGTTCAATCTTCTTTGAGGTTGATGGCATTGTTTAATAGTTAGATTTGTATAAATTTGATGTTGATAGATGCGTAAATCAATGCCAGTGATTTCATCATAGGACCATGCAAATGCCATTAGCCATTTATTCACTACTTTTAATAATTTTTTCTTTTTCTCTTTATCAAGATTGACATTTATGATTACCAATTTTTTATTATTCAAGAAAGCATATTTTAGTGCATCTGGTAAGGCCTTTAGTTCTAGAGGTTCTAGTTTGTACTTTTCTGATATCTCTAAGTATCCCCATGAAATGTCTTCCTCCTATTGTAATTTCATGTAAGGAGGTTATCCTCTTAATTGCTCTAACTTATTTATTTCTTCGACATAGGCACTTGTAATTTTATTGAAAGTTTCATTTATATGTTAGATTTTGCTTCTTTTTTAATGGCTAGCCACAAGGTGCCTTCTTGTTTAGTGACTACTACATATAGACACTATTATACACACATCTATTACATGTTGTAATAGCATTATGTTTTGTGGTCCAAATTGTTTGCATACAATTGCACCCATTATTATTTTATGTGATACATGGAACTCTACATCTCTAAATAATTTTGGCTTCATCCTCCTTGGAAATTTCCAAGGATAGGTCTCTAATTCCAAGCTTATCATCCACAATACTAAGCCATGCTCTATCCATGATTATAGGAAACTTCTCTTTGTTCTTTCCGACATGTATAACTAGAAAATTAGCAAGATAAGAGCAAGTACTTATGGTGGTGATTACATCTTCCACTTGTCCAAGTTGAATAACAATTGATTGATCTACATGCTCTAATAAAATATTATTCTATTTCAATAAGGGAAGATTCTAAGCCTTGTACATATCTTGTGAAATAAGGTTCACTCCTAACCTAGAATCTAATAGAGACTTGCATGGTTTATATCCTACTATTTGGAGATAGACTAAGGGACTTCTAGGATCTATTCTTTTCTTGAGAACTACACATGCTTTAATCCAATGTATTATTGTTTAAGTGAGCTTGACAATTAAATTTTTCTCTACTGATGTTGGAAGCATAATGTTTCCTTGAGGTGTGTATCTAGATTGGTTAGAGTTATGATCAGGCTACCTGTATGGATACTATTGCCTTGGTGGTTGCATTCCCCATGCTTCTAGTTGTTGCCACTATTGCTGGTATTACTCTTGCAATTAAGGATAAGCCTTGCTTGGATAGTATGATAGCTTGTAGGCCTATTGAAAATTACCTTGTCGATAAGTGATGAACCACGATATTGGGTCTGCAATATTGCATCTGCGATATCGGGTCCGCAATATTGGAGCCTACCATGTGATATTGGATACCTGATATCAGGACCCACCTCCTTACCTATAAATAAGAGGCAAGTGCACTTGGTTTTTTAATAGATAGTTAGACCCTTAGCTGAACTCTTGCCTTTTCTCCCTGCCAACGTTAGAATTATTTCTACATGCCCGTAGTAGGAGTCATAAAGTGAATGGATCTTTATTCAAGCATTATGTACCTAAGCACACCTTGTGTATGGTAATAAAGATGAACTTTATGATAAACCTTGCAGAATCTAGAATAGATTAATTAATGTTAATTATGGTTATTAAGTGCTTTCCTAGTTAATTAATGCTCTCTCTCACCTTACAACTCTCCTAAGTAAGCACACACAATACGATCACTTCAAGCATGTGTGTAATATTTGGTAACCCAGTAACAATTAGCATTTGGTAATTCCAGTAGTGTTGCACTGGTTCAAGATGTGTACGGCAAGTGAGAATGGATACTGGTGTTAGGATTAATTAAAGCCTAGTTAATCAATAGTTAAATTAAATTAGTCACTTAGTTATCTCTCTCCTTCCCTATTAGCATAGGACATAAAAACATAAAAGATATAAAAATCATATGCCTTAAGCTTACTTAATCATACAATCATGACATATAAGTAAGTTTTGGAAGATAATGATTAACCAACCCATTCTTGTTCCATAGAGGCACATAAGCACTAAGTCCTTGGAATTTGACCAGATCATGCATGAAACACTCGTATTTGTATGGTTGAGCGTAGGAGTACCTCGCTGCTCATCATTGGCATCGTTGCCAGGGAACTTAGTTATTTGTGCACTAATTAGAACTTAGGAAATCATTCACATCATTGGAACAAACCCTTAGGGTTGGTTGAGAAAATAATAAACAAGAATACATTACACACTGAATAGACAAATATGTCTCCTTCTTCGTATGAAAGCACTTCACCACCTAGGTTTGAAACAGGAAACAATCAGTAGCATAATACACATGACATTGATCCACTAGTTCCTCAACAATTTTGAGTGGTATATATTCATCCCAATGAGTATATACCAGACTTCACCTTTATCCTCCATCAAGATGAACAACTGCATTGGTGAGACTTAGAAGGTAACATAGTGTTACCTCCCGATCGTTCAGTCCTAAGCATGCTTCTTCGTGCTCTCACATGAATTGGCATGCAGCACTTACATATAGAATATGTTATGCAAGACCATGACTCGAGAGAATACCATCCCACAGAGGCACAACGTCAAAGGGACTTGCAACAGGAGAGACATCATAAGCCTTTGAAGGGTAAGGGGTCCTAGGATGTCCCACATGTCTTAAGCGAAAATGAGGGTGGTGAACCTGCATTAGGTAGTCCCCCACACAACGATGTTCCTCCCCTTGACTTTGGCCAAGGCATTGTGTATCAAAACCTTCATTCCACTATTCATAACCTAGGTTCTAATACCCTTGGGCATAAAGGATTTGAAAAAGGGACACGGATACATGATAAAGATAGACATTCTGATCACAATTACAATCGAGGCTGAGACCACCAAAGAGAAAGTAGTAAACACCGTCATGTTGATGATTCTCCTTATTCTTCACCTTCATCATCTCCTTCACCCTCTCCTTTAGTATCTAGATGCAGTCATAAAGAAAAAGATCATGGGGATAAAGGTAGGCAAAGTAGAAGTCATAAATGAAATAGCCAAGAAAGGGGATGAGGGCACTCTAGAGAATCATAACATAGAAGAAGGGAGAGTAGGGAAAAATGTAGGCATCATAGATGCCATGGACAAGATGATCACGATGAACCCCTACTCGCTACTCGAAGTATGTTAGACATAACTAAGGCTATTAAAATTCTAACAAGGTACCAGAAAGATAGTAAAATCAAGAGATTAGATATGAACAACATCCCACGATTTGAAAGGAGATACAACGCTGATCTTCAAAATCACTTACAAGCATTCCATGATGCGTGTGCCTTACAAAACATAGAGAATGAATGGAAAAAACTTAAGTTGTTTCCACAGACACTAGTCAAAGAAGTGGAAAGCTAGTACCAGTCCTTAGAACTGGAATCCATTCGTAGATGGAGTACCATGTTAAAATTGTTCAACAATAAGTACCAAATTTACTCCCAAGTGTCCAACCTATGAAAGAAAATCCAAGGCTAAAAAGAAGGAAATGAACCCTTAGAAACTACCATGGGCCAATACTATGCACTGTTACATCATTGTCTTGGTCATGGTTATTCGCAAAGGGATCAACTATGCCATCTCGTAGATGGACTTAGGCATGAAACAAGAAGAACCCTTGGGACTTATGCCTAAGGAAGACTATCCAAGCTTAGGTCCCATCAAATTCAAAGACTATTGGAGCAAGTTACCAAGAAAGAAGGTGAGCTATGGAAGAGAGAAAGTGTGAAAGAGTATAATCGAGATCCTTCCCTTCGAAAGAGGGGAGTAAGATTTTGTGAGGATGAAGAAGAGTCACCACTCAAAGAGATGGTGAATAGGAAAAGTTAGCCTATCCAAAAGTTGACATCAGAAGTATCGAAAAAAGTAGACCAAATGTGGGATTCCCTACACAATAGATTTTAAATTATTCTTAAAATAGTAGAGGATTCTAGAGAGCAAGGTAGTGAAAAAAGAAAAAAGAGAGAAGCTAAACATGCACGTAGCAAGGCTAAGGGTAAATTTTCCATCATTGAAGAGGTTGTTGATTCAGAAATAAATAATGATAGTGGATGTGAGATATGTTAATATTACCATCATAAGGGATGTTGCCCTGTAATCTCACATTTGCAAGAGTCTAGGGTGTATGCACTCAACCCATGATTAAATAAACAGCAAACACCCTGAATGTTACCTTACCCCCAAGGTAATCCAAGATAGTTCCACCAACATTTAATGTATTATCCAAGTGGAACTCCACCACAACCAATTAAGCAGTATCAATAGTAGCAATACCCACAATCATGGGGAATGCCACCACCAAAGCAACAGTATCCTTACCAACAACCTGACCTGTATGAATATTACATGTAGTAGCTAGTCTCTCCACGTGACTCTACTGGTCACGTTACTCCTCAACCTTACTACCAAGCTCATGAGTATTATAGGACTCCTTCTCCTAGGGTTGATGTTCCACAAACATATCATCCTTCTCATCCGGCTGCATCTCTTCCATCAATAGCTCCACTACCACCTGCTCCCGTGATGCAAGGTGAACTTCCTACCCAGTCACAGCAACATAATTCCACAAGGGCTGTTAAGTCTCAACCTACTATTGGTTCCGACAACCGCATGAAGAAAAGACATTTCTTTAGAACCAACAATCCAACCAAGCCCTTGCAATCACAAGCAGCTAATTCCTTAGATGCCTCAGTATCAATCAAAACTTTGGAGCCTCCTTCAACCCAACCAACACACTCAATGCATACGGTCATGCTAACACATGTCGTCACCAATTCAATGAAAGCTGGTCATCTTCCTAGGAAATTCTCTAATCCTGGGAGTCCTTTGATATATTTACAAATTACTGGAAATGAACCATGAAAGGCTCTTTTGGATTCAGGTTTCAGTGTCAACTTGATTTCTAAAGAAATGTACAAGGCCTAGAACTTTCCTCCATTGAAAAAGAGAAACATCCATCTAGAGTTGGTTGACCAGTCCATCACTATCCCATTGGGACTAGTGGAGGACATTGTTATCACTATTTGTGGGTAGTCATACCCAGCTGACTTCCTAGTGATTTAAGTAAACAACGGTAAGGGGGACTTCCCAATCATAATGGGAAGGGCATGGCTAAGAACCATCGACGCATGCCTAGGAATCCATGATCTTTCCCTAGAAATATCAAAGGAAAATACATTCGAAAAGATCAAGAAGAAGAAAGTTCCATGCATCGCATACAATGACACAAGGTGTAATTGCGTGCAGAGGTCATGGGTTGTGCAAAGTTTAACATTTCCTGCATACAATCAGTGTGCATAAGTGATTAACATACAAAGATGCCTATATCCAATAGCCACACGATAGGACGGCACCCAATGGCTGACAGTTGATCAAGAAAGTAGTTCAATCATATGCATGGAACCAACTGAGGGTTTAACTTGCACTTACATTGATAGCATAGATGCATTAGAGCAAGTCCACCGCCAACTTCCAAGTCTTAACCTCGAAAATATCAACTGGGGGAAGCTGGAAATCCCTGAGAAATTTAAGTAGGAGCCCCTCGAGCTGAAACCATGGCCCATCAATATGGAATACACGTTCCTTAAAAATGGAAAAGCGATAATTATTAATGCTAAGCTTTCTCCTCAACAAAAAGAGAGATTGCTGAAGGTAATAAATAAATGGTCAAAAGCCCTCACTTGGTCATATCTTGAATTAACTGGAATAGATCCTAGGATATGCCAACATAGGATTTACACTAACCCCTCCATGAAGCCTCAAAGACAACTGCAAAGGCTATTGAACCCAAAGTTAAAGCAAGTAGTTAAGGAAGAAATCAAATAGCTTCTCAAGGTTGGGTTCATATACCCCATTGCTAATAGTGAATGGGTTAGCCCCTTAGTTATTGTGCCTAAAAAGGGAGGCAAATGGAGGGTGTGCATAGATTTTAGGCTACTAAATATGGCAACATTCAAAGATCACTTTCCATTGCCATTTTTCGACCAAGTCTTAGACACCATCCCAGGGCATCACTATTATAGTTTTCTAGATGGATATAGTGGATATAACCAAATACAAATAGCCCCAAAATACCAAGCCAAGACTACGTTCACTAGTCCTTAGAAAATGTTTGCATACAAACAGATGTTGTTTGGCTTATGCAGTTCCCCTGCAACATTTCAGTGACTAGTTCTAAGCATAGTCCAGTAGCAAATAGGGAATGGAATGGAGGTCTTTATGGATGACTTCTCCACTTATGAAGTAAACTTTGATCAAGCCTTGGATTGGTTAGAGCAAGTGTTAAAAAGATGTGTAGAAACCAATTTCAGGCTCAACTGGTAGAAAAGCCATTTGATGGTCCAATAAGGCGTAGTACTAGGGCACAAAATCTCACACATAGGGATAGAGGTAGACCCTGAGAAAATCAAAGTTATCCAAGGAATTCCTCGTCAACTAGAAACTATCAAAGATATTCGATCATTCCTTTGACACACTGACTACTATAGGAGATTTATTGAGAACTTTTCAAAGGTTGTCAAACCATTGGCAAAATTAACAAAAAAGGATGTACCTTTCAACTGGACCAGGGAATGAGAACTAGCTTTCCAAACTTTAAAGTAGAAGCTAGTAGAAACACCCATTCTACAAGCTCCTGACTAGTCCAAACCATTCCATATCATGACTAATGCATCCAACTATGCCTTACAAGTCGTACTTACACAGTTAGATGACCAAAATCATCCTTATTACATCCACTATGCAAGTGGAAGTATCGCTAGTGCACAACTTAACTACACTACGACAGAGAAAGAATTAATGGTTGTAGTGTTTGCACTAGAAACGTTTAGACACTATGTATTGGGATATAAAGTATATGTACATACAAATCATAGTGAAATCCGATTCCTCATGAATAAGCCAATGGTAAGCCCTCATATCATACGATGGCTTATAATCTTACAAGAGTTCGATCTTACAATGATCGATCACCAAGAACGTAGTTGCTAATCATTCATCTTGGTTGCGATGGGACAACAAAGAGGATGAATATCCAATTTCTAATCATTTTCCTAATGAATTCCTCTTTACAAGTGTAGTGAATAATCAATCACCCATGGAGACAAACTGGTACAGTAGCATTCTTACCTATCTCCTCACCTAACAAATACCGCAAGAGTTAAACCTTAAGAAGAAACAACAGTTTCTTCACCGAGCCAAGTACTTTATAGAGATCAATGGGAAACTTTAGAAAGTGTGTCCTGATGGCTTGGTTCGATGGTGTGTTCCCGATATAGATTAACTACAAGTTCTCTAAGATGCTCATGAGGGTCCTTGTGGGGGTCATTACACCAAGAGAAAAAAAAGCCATTAAGGTTCTGCTTACAAGATATTATTGACCTACGTTGTTTTAGGACGCCCATCGTTTCGTCCAATCTTGTGAGCGCTAACAACATGATGGGGAAATGACTACTAGAATCAAGGGTCTACAATAATGGATCTAACCTTTTAAACCATTTAACATTTAGGGAATTGATTTTATGGCGCCAATTACACTAATGTCCAATGGAAAAGCTTATATTGTTGTTGCCATTGTTTACCTTACAAAATGGGTTGAAGCAACTAGCGTTAAGGATTGTACATCATCTACAACTGCATGATTTGTTCAACAAAAAATCATATATAGGTTTGGTGTGCCTCATGCACTTATTTTAGATGATGGTACACACTTCACATGTGTGACTTTTAGGAAATTAATGCAATGCTTAGGGGTCGAACACAAATTGACAACACCATACCACCCCCAAGCAAACGGTCAAGCTAAAGTCACCAACAGGAAGATTATGAAGTTATTGACAAGAACTATTAGCAAGTTTAGGCGAGATTGGAGCACTAAACTGAATGATGCTCTTTGGGCATACTAATTCACATGGAAATTCCCTATAGGCTACTCTTCCTATGAGTTCATGTATGGAAAGCTTCCAATGCTTCTTATTCAAACTGAGCTCCGTACACTATCCACGACATGTAATCTCAACCTTGACCTTGATCTAGCACAGAAACAACGGTTAGTAACCCTTAACTTGCTAGATGAAAACTGACTAGCTACCCTATTATCTAATGAATTGCACAAGGCATTCAATAAACAATGTCATGACCTAAGAATTAGGAAAGTTAAATATCAACCAGGAGATAAGGTTCTCTACTAGAATCCCACACATGTGCCACAATGTACTAAATTTCAAACACTATGGGAAGGACCTTATATTATTTATGCAACTTTTCCTTCAGGGGCCATGATAATATACAAACCTAAGAGCCTATACAAGAAGCTCTTGGTCAACATGCAACAAACCAAACCTTTCCATGAGCTTAGGACAGCCAGTACATATGCTACCTCTATTAGTGGACAACCCTGCTCACTATTTCAGATCTCCTCCTTCCAACTCAATTGTGGAGGAGATGGCCACCTATGCCAACCATTCTAGGCCCTCAGTTATTTTTGAATTTTTGTTTTGCATGTTTTTGTTTTACACATTTTTTTCCACATTTTTCCAACTTTTCTTATTTTTGTTTTACACCATCGTTCATATTTTTACTATTTTGTTATTTTCTTGATTTACTTTTATTTGTCATCTAATAAGTGCACATGATGGTGGATTGAATTATATTATATTAATTGCTGATGTTTGGTTTTTACCTTTGAATTATGGTGCTAATATTAAAGTATGGTTCTTTTGGTAAAACAAGCAATAAGTCCACACCATCCACTCATCCATACAACTTTATGGTCTCCTTTGGCTTGGAACTATACAATTCCCTTTTTCTAACTAAACTTGTTGATGAATTAGTGGCTATGTATTTTTCAAACCAAGGAAAGACTCAAAGGATGAAATAGGTATGACTTCAAGGGGATTCGATGCATTTGTGCTAGCCATTCTCTTGGGTGCTTGGATGCTTTTTCTTAGGTTTTCCACCATTCTGACATTGTTCAAATATCAGGAAGCTGAGTGAATAAAAATAAGTCTTTGCATGGTGTGGTTCTCATGTAAAAAAAATGAAAAGAGAAAAAAAGTGAGAATTCAAAGCATACCCCTTAGACATAATAAAGAAATATGGGCTACAAGCACTGGTTATGGCACTAGAAAGACATGTTACCCATGCCTGAAGGTTTCCTCTACCTAAGGCCCTTTCTCACTTCTTGCTTCTCCATCTTGCTTTCCTTGGGATGGTGGTCACTCTTTGTGGAGGCATTCTTATTGCTTCAAGAGGATGGATTAGCCAAGTGTATTGATGCGAGGTCACTGAATGTGGTTGGTTTGAGTCCGAATTTGGAATGAGTTCTACTCAATCACATTAACCATGAAATACATAAGGGACTTTACACAACCTTGTTCTTAGGATTCCATTCCATTCTCTCCTCTCCATCTTTCTTCCCATTTTCCACCTCATTGTCGATTTTATCATTAGTCCATTTTTGGGTTGATGCATTGTTTTTCTTTGGTGAATTCTTGTGGGTAAGTTTTTAACCCTTGCTTCCAAATGACATTCCTAGAGCCTACGGACTCTTTGGTTTGTTGGTTTGTTAGGGCATAAAGGGCATGAGCCTGCTTTAGGGAGGACCCATTGGCATTCCTTTTTGGTGAAATTGTTAACTTCTTTTCCTTAAACATTTCCTGCAATCAATCATTTCTTATTTCATCCCCATCCATGACATCCTTTTTATGGGTGTTGTCGTTGTTATTTTTCCCATCTTTCTTAATCCTCATATTTTTCCATATTATAGCTACCAGAGGTTCGCTCTTGGTCATGGGGGCCTTGGCACAAATTTTTCAATTTTTTTCATTCTACTATTCACCTAACCCCTACACCTTGGGTAGTCACCAGTGATAAATCTCCGAACCAATTTCTGCCATAACCACAACTCAGCCAATGTGCTTCATATCGAGGCAAGGTATCAACTGCATTATGGATTATCTATCCTTGCTCATTTGTGACAATGTTGTGTGTGCAGATGGTGATCATACAAACAATGGACTAGGCTTGGACGAAGCACTCAGGATGGACTAGAACTAGAGCATTTACAAAAGGAGCAAGTTTGGTGATGTGGCTATGGATAAACAATGGAAGGCACAATCTAGGCATTGGCAGCAACATGCTTCATCTTCTTTTTCTCTCTCTTTCTCTTCAAGCTACCAAATAAAGGCTTGGATGTCATTTATGTACGAGTGTTCACCACAATGGTCATGAACACTAATGTTGTAATATGCTTATTGATCCATTCATTGGGCACGTTGAGTCTATCATCCCATTCCACCGTCAATTGTCAATTAGTCAATAATCCCATACCTTTCCAATATTTTGTAAGGAACCCAAGGACACATTTTCATTCAATCGTGGGGATATGATGAACCATGATATCGGGTCAACAATATTGAAGCCTACCATGTGATGTCAGATACCCAATATTAGGACCTGCCTCCTTGCCTATAAATAAGAGGCATGCACACTTGGTTTTGCAATAGATAGTTAGACCCTTAGCCGAACTCTTGCCTTTTCTCCCTACCATAGTTAGAATCATTTCTGCGTGCCCATAGTAGGAGTCATAAAGTGAATGGATCTTTATTTGATCATTGTGTACCTAAGCACACCTTGTGTACAGCAATAAAGATGAACTTTATGATAAACCTTGCAGCATTCAAAATAGATTAATTAATGTTAATTAATGTTATTAAATTCTTTCCTAGTTAATTAATGCTCTCTCTCACCCTACAACTCTCCTAAGTAAGCACACATAGTATGATCACTTTGAGCATGCATGTAATACTTGGTAACCCAGTAACGATTAGTGTTTGGTAATCCTAGTAGTGTTGCACTGGTTCAGGATGTGTACAGCAAGTGAGAATGGATACTAGTGTTAGGATTAATTAAAGCCTAGTTAATCAATAGTTAAATTAAATTAGTCACTTAGTTATCTCTCTCCTTCCTTATTAGCACAGGACATAAAAACATAAAATATATACATATCATATGCCTCAAGCTTACTTAACCATACAATCATGACATACAAGTAAGTTTGGGAAGACAATAATTAACCAGCACCTTCTTGTTCCACAGAGGTGCATAAGCACTAAGTCCTTGGAATTCGACCAGATCATGCGTGACATGCTCGTATTCGTATGGTTGAGCATAGGAGTACCTCGCCATTCATCAATAAGGTAACTATTTGGGCATTTTTTTATTAACAAATTTCAAATTAAGTACACATGCCTTGGCGTCTTGTAAGTGGGCCATAACAAGGCAACATCTTTTAGGATGTTCATACTAGCATACTTTACATTCTTCATTATCTTCCAAACTTAAGTCCATTAATTCCTCTACTGAAGCAAATTTTCCTTTATTCCTATTGCTCTCTTGTCAATTTTCTCTTCTTTGCTTTTTTTCTTTGCTTCTATTTAGAGCATGTTTAGTCTTTTCCTCTACTATCTTTAATGCTGTAGCAAATTTTTCATCGATGGAATCCCATATCTTTTCTACCTTTTTTGCAATGTCATTAAACGATTTCTAGATTAGTAGAGTCTTTTGCTGGATCATGTATTCCAAAATTTCTTCTTCTTATGACTTACACATTCTTACATCCCTTTTCCTTATTTCTAGATCTCTATTGTGCTCTTCTATTAATTCTCTTTTTCTTAACTTTCTTTCTTCTTTTACCACTTGGTCAATGAGTCTTTGGATTTGATGAGCTATCATTTTAGATAGTCTACCTTGAGCATACATCCTAAGGGTCTCTCTTGTCTTGTTCTTTAGCCCATCAATGATGTGTTAGAGTTATCTCCTTTAAGAAAATCCATGGCTTGGGCACCTATGCAATAAGGAATAACATCTTCCCATTTCTACATCAAGGGATTCATGTGCCCCTTGTTTCCATCCTTAAATATATTTTCTTAAATTGAACACTTTATAGTAAGACTAATACTTGTCATTGAAGATCTCAAGCATGATACTCCATCTTTGAATTGATTTTGAGTCTAAGAATATGTACCAACTCTCTACTTTTTTATGAATATTCTAGAAAATAACTTCTACTTCTACTAATCATTTTCGATGTTTTGCAAGGCACAAGCATTGTGGAAGGCTTGGGGATGGTGTTTTGGATCTACATTATATCCACCTTCAAATTTTGGAACATTGTTCATGTCTAGTCACTTGCTGTGACTATTCCTTACATGCTTGGTAGGAATGTACACAACTTTCCTCATGTTAATTATGTTTCAAGTTACCAGTAGGGATTCTTCATAGCTTTGGGCTGTAATCTCTATTATAGTGATGATCCCTCTAATGTGCATGATACTCCCTTCCTTCACATCTAATCCTTTCTCTTTGTTCATCATGGTCATTTTTCTCTTCATCAAGATGCCTTCTTCTGCATGTGTATCTCTCATGGTTCCTTTGTCTTTCTCTCTCATGATCCCCTAGTCTTCATTCTCTCTTGTCAGAATCTATAGACAAATATGAGGAAGAAGATGGAGTTGGAGAATGGTGTCAACTAGTTCTCCTTCTGTAACTCATTGATTCATCTTCCTTAGATTTAGTGAAGGTCTTAGGCCTTGAATTCCTCCTAAGCCTGGAGTCTTCCTTATCTCTTCGAGAATTTTTTATAAGAGCTAAATGCAACTTGATGTTAATGGGATCTCCAATGTAGATAATTGGTGTTTGAGAATGGGCCCTATGAGTTTGATAAAGCTTTCTAGTTTACAATATGACATCTTCTCTTTCTTCTAGGATAATGGTTGAAGGTGCTTTCTTTCCCTTATCATGCTCATGTCTTATCTACATGACAACATCCCTTCTTACCTAAGCTTCCATTGCTTGGTATGGCCTGATCATGTGTTTGATGATGTGGTAGCCTTCTTGCAAATGGCCAAGGTTTTACCTCATAAGGATTGCTTGAAGCATTGATGGTGTTGAACATTCTAGTGGCAAGACAATGTTGCCTTGTAAATCTCCCCATGTAAGTTGTTCATCCTAGTGAAAAAAAAATGTGAAGTCAAGATAATAAGGATCAATGTACTTTCATTAAATTCAATAGCAAGTTGAGATTTTTCCTTAGTTGTAGAAGCTATGTTAAGTGTTTGACACTTGAGTGTGTACTTTTGAGAAAAATTATTTTAACTATGAAAAAGCATACTTGATGATACTTGACACAACGAGCTTTGTAAAATCAACTACTTAGAAAACATTAACACATCCTTGACAACAATGCCAATGATGAGCAATTGGATATTCCAACACTCAACCATACAAGTCACAAGTGTTCACGTGCGACCTAATCATAATCCATGGATAGATAATGTATATATACTAGTAGTTAATCTTATGTTCGTGATTGTTGTCTTTCCACATAGAGTTATCAAAGTGCAAGTTTTATGGTTTAATTCTTAGTGAGGTATATGATATGATGATGTTGTGTGATTGAAATATAAATTTAATCTAACCTATCGAGATAAGTATCCATTCTTGGATTGCCATACATATCCTAGGCTAATGTAACTATCACTCAGATTACCAAGTGAATTCACTACTGAGTGAGTCAAGTGAAGTCACTGCTGGGTTACCAAACAACTATGCATTCCTCTCGAAGCCAGCCATACTTATACCACCTTACTAAAGGACATTAAAAAAGTGAAGTGCTTAAAAAATGTAAAGGACTTCATCAAAGTAAACATGCTCAAAAGTAAAATTAAACTACGTGATATGCTACCATGATGAGAAATAATCTTAATCTTTATTGTTAGTCATGAATTGTGCCCAGGAACAATCCACTCAAATAAAGACTTTGTACAACTATTAATCACCATGTTATAGGCATTCACTCTAACTCTTAACTCTAAGTTACATAAACAAACTACAAGAATTTGGCTAAGTATTGGTGAAAGTTGTTGTTTCAATGCAATAGTGGGTTGGTATTTATAGGTATAAACATGGCTCACTATATTACATCTATGATAACGTATGCAAGGTTACAATATCATAAATACAATATCATAGTCCATGATAAAAAGGTTTTATCACTTATTTAGAAATTCTTTGGAGATATCCTCCCATTCAATATTAATTTGTAATATCTTAATGGTACAATTTTGTTCCTTTTTTAATGAGAGCTTTTAAAAATTAAAAGGAATCAAAGGCCTACTATTTGCATTTAAAGCATTTAATCCATATTTTTTAGTGTAGCCAACAATGAAAGTGATGAAGTAATAATCCCCTTGAAGCATTTCTATTAACATTACTTTATGATGGAGTACAAAATATTTTTTGTTGGTTAGGGTGTTGATGCATTAGTGTTATATACAAGCCATGACTACAAAAATCATTAGTTTTTGTTAATTATAGCTAGGTTCTTGCAATTTCAATCCATGAATTTTAATTCATTGACAATGTCTACAATGTGTGTCCAGTTTTAGTTGACGATGCCTTTGTTTGAGTGGTTATTCCTACATATCCCCATGAGAGAAATAGTGACTCTTAGCACTTCAAATTGAACTATTTTATATTTTTTTGCAATTTTCTTTAGTATTTTATTTTTAATATCTTATTTAAACTAAAATATTAGTATTAATTAGTTATAATATTTACTTTTATCATGATAATTAGAATGTAGAATGAGTATGTCAAAATCTCTAATGCTTAATACAATTAATCTGATTTACCTAGTAATTAATGCATAGATCCAAGAGTATGATTGTAGGTTGCAGAATGGATACTCATCACATGTAGAACTTACTTTCTATCAAACTTGGTTAAAATTAGACAATGATTACATTTATTTTCATCATTATCTTTCATTATCATCATCAATGTGGATAAACAATATAAGATTCATATGCCTCAATTGCACTTAACCATATATCATGCACTAACTACAAGTGGGATTAGGAAGAGAATGACCTATGATTTATTAACCTTTCATAGACATATGACTTAATCCTTCCACAAAATTTGACCTAGTCTACTAGATGCACTCATAGATTCATATGGTTAAGTGCTTGAAATTACTTGTTGCTCATCAGTCTCCAGACATTAGTTTAAGATCTCCAACTTTTGTGTAAGCTTCTTACTATTCTACTTAAATGGTTTCCTTGTTTCTTTGTCCATGATACAATGCTTGCATTGTGAAGTTTACACTTGCATGTCCTTTGGAACATCCTTGGCTTAGCAAACACTTTTCAAAGGAACATCCTAGTATAGTATACCAAAGTACTTCTTGAGAGAGCTTTGTTGGATTTTGCATCTTGGCTATGATGAAATGATATGCAACATCTACAAACTACCATGACACAATTTGTCCTTTTTGATCCACCAATTCTTTCCCATTCATGTGCATGAACTTGTCTTCTAATTGTTGTGTGAGGTACCTGATATCATTCTTCATCAAGTCTTCTTATCAATTGTTATTATGTTTAAGCCAAAACCTTTTTCTACTAGCCTAATAATATTAGATTTTACTTCAAACCAAGGATAGATAGAATGTCCCCTTAGTTGGAGTCCCTTTTCTCCATTGGAATGCTTGGCTAGCACAATTTGTGATTAATCCATAATACCTTTTGTATAGTTTGTAGAATAGATCTTTCCCTAGAAGTCATTGATGAGCCATGCAAAATTTGATAATAGATACCTTTAAAATTTATCTTTCTTTCATTGTAGAGAAGTCACCTTGTCTGTGGTTGACCTGCAAGTCATATCCATGGAGGAATGCTCCAAAGTCAAAAGATCATCAAGATAATAAATAATTAAAATTGAATCCAATTAAATTCCACACTTATGACTATCACTCATAAGTATAATCATAAATTTTCATCCTAACTTCTAATATGAAGTTCAAGAATGAAAATGAATAATTAAATTAAATTGAAATTATAAATAATAATTCAAGATCACAACGGAGACTTTGCTTGATTTATGACTCTACCTTGTTGTTTTTACAATGCAATAACTCCAACAGCCGACCGATGGGCTTCAAGAATTTCCACAAGGCTTAACATATCCTCAACATAAATCCTAAGAAAAATTGATCTCAATTTGATGTGGAATCCACTTAGGTATCAATTCTTTCTCTTTCCTATTCTCTATTCTCTTTTCCAAGGAAAATTAAAATATTAATTATTATTATTATTCTTCCCCTCTCATTGTGTCGGATGTATTATTTACACTCCCAAATCTTTTAAAAATAATCAAATCAATCATCATTCAATAGGATACTAATCCATGATTATAGGGGTAAATACTACTATTGACATTTCAATTTACAAAATTAAATTTTATACATAATCTTTTGGTTAATGAGGGAGAGAGATAGTAGCAGCAATGTTGGGGTCACAGTCTTCATTTATCATGAGACCTTCCAGCCTTTGGATCTCCTACATAGGCATTGGCTACTACCAGTGATGGTGTTAATGTTGATGCAAATTGCTGCCTACTGCCCTTGCCGCATGTTTGCCATCGTTGCTTCCTACCATTTTTACACGGGCGATGCTGTTGCTGCTACCGAAAACACTCACTCCCCTACTTTAATCCCCATGCCACTACCTACCATCACTGCATCCAGAAATCCTCGCTATTCAATACTAGTGCAACAATCAAACCCCTGCTACCTACACTGGCAAAACACTGCTTCCTACCACTGCCTCGCACGTGTTGATGTTGCCTCTACGTTGCCATCCAAATGTGCATGGTGGAGCATAAGCAAATCCAGAATCCAAAACCTTGGCACATAGAATAAATAGCCCAAGGCTTTCGATCTAAGCAGCCACGTGCAGAGGCATGCACACGAGATCATCCTTGCAAATGGGGCAAACCTTGATGTTGAAGCTGTACTTCACCAAAATCATTGCCCACGCTGCTACCGCTAGCACTAGTGCTACTACCGTCGATGCTACCAATGCCTCGCTATGGATGGGCTTGTTGCCCTAATTCTATTAAACTATAATGCTTACGTAAATAATATTTATATAATTTATATGATATATAGAATTATATATATACATAAGATATATGTATACAAATCAATAAACTAATTCTTATCATTATCAAAATAATCATTAATTAAACAAAGATATTTAAATAAAATCAATTTAAATACATACATTTTACGAAGATATTTATTTTAAAAATTGGACAAATTTTAGCATTCATTAGTCATATACTAAGTTATGCTCTTATCCATCCATCCATTAATTAGCTTCATATGTTATAGCAAAATTTGTACAATATGACATTAGCTTGATCATTAACCAATCAAACTTGATCCTAATTATTAGATCTAGATCCTAGAAGATCTTAGTTGTTCTCTACTAGCAACACATACAAGGTCTACAAAGTTGATGAGTAGTGGATACCCCCTACACCCAACCATATGAATCACAAGTGTTCATGCATGATCTAGTTGAATTTCATGGATGGGACTAGTTGTGGCATCTAGATTGTTAAGCATTGCTTACAAGATATTATCTTCCCATTTGGACTAGCAGTAGCTTTGTCACGTCTGGTTTAGTCCAAAGTGAAGCATATGATAATTAGTGTTGTTGTGGCCTTATTCTAATATTGAAAATAATGGATAAATTAATTATTTAATCTAACTAATAACAGTAAGGTAAATCTAAACTAACCTAGAGTAATGAGCATCTACTCTAAGGTTACCGTACATGCCTTGGGCTCATGTAACCGTTCTTGGGTTACCAAGTGTTATGCTACTGGGTGAACCAAGCAATAACACTACTGGGATTACCAAATGATTACCTTTAAATGCTCAAAACTAGTTGTACTCATTCTACTTTACCAATGAACAAGTAAAATACTTGGAAATGTAAATGATTAAACTAAGAAAACAGTACAAACTATGCTAAGTAGAACAGTAAAACTAAGTGGATGTTGCAATGATGAAAAGCAATCTCAATATTTATTTCTAGACATGAACTGTGTCCAAGTACACTTCACTCAAATAAATATTCCGTACAATTTCTCAACACCACACTATGAGCATTCACTCTATCACTAAACTACATAAACAAGTTGCAAGAGTCTACCTAAGGATGAAATGAAAGTTCTTTGAATTGTGTACCCAAGTGTTATATTTATATGTAGGAATGCATCCCACAATATCAAATATCTGATAATGTAGTGTGTGCTCCAATATCAAATATGCGATATCATAGCTCCAATATCATAGTTGATCAAAAATTAAAGCACTTTTCAAACAGATGCAACATAGCATCTACAACATCACAAATGTGACATAGCATCTATGATGTAGTAGCCAACTAAGATGCACCAATAGGAATGTTACAACGTAGACGTGATATAGCATCTACGATATCTTAGTTAACTAATTATTCATCATAGCCTCATGATTGAGTAAAAACCTATCCTTGAGTTAACAGGATAGGATTGAGCTTTCTTTACAAAATTAGGAAGGTATGAGATTATTGATTGACTCTTACTACTGTAATGGTGTGTACAAAAAATGATAGTTACATGACAAAACAAAAAAAATTAAGGTGGCTCGATGTAGTTCATATTTCAAGAGGTGATGGCTCTTCCATCAATTTCTTTCCTTTGTTGTCAAGCTTCTAGAATTGATATATGTTCAAGAGCACCTAAAGTTTTTCCTCTTTTGTCCTTGTCTTGTTTTCCATTTTCTCCCTCTACTGAGCATGGAAAAGAGACTCCCTCAATATTAACTATTGCATTAGCATGTTTATTTCTCCAAAATTGGTACATTTCTCCTAAGTACCATTCTTTGTTGTTGGTTAGTGTAGGCCATAAAGGAGATGCTTGAAGTTGCATCTTTACAGCTTCCATGTTGTAAAGGTCCTCCTTCTAGTGGTTTGAAATTATTAGCATGTTTCTATCAATTCTTAGTACTTTTCTACCTTGCTCATACCCTTGGTTAGATCAAGTTCCTATCATATTATGATTGCAGAGTTAGAAAAATTTGCAAAAAAAAAAAAAAAAAAAAAAAAAAAACCCCTTAGGTATTCTATCTTTTAGTTACTTATGCCCTTCTATCATTTTCATTGTTTATTATGGCCTAAAATAGTTGGTATGGTATATTAGGAGTATGATCTAAATCTTTCTAGCCTTGGTTTGATTGATTAACTTTAAGATTCTTATTATCTCTTTGTACTTAGCCTTTATAGTATCTTCCGGGCAATAGGAATTTTTAACTTAAATTTTTAATTTTTCACTTATATCGTGCAATGCACCCTCTCCCATGCAACCCACCATGGCTAAGTTGAGAATTCCAAGATCAATAGGACTGAAGAATTTTGGAAATCAAAGCTACGAGGATAAAGTTATGACCTTTGGAAGCTTGTGTGCAAGAGCTCTAAGAAAAAATTGCAAAAAAAATCTCTTGCTATAAATGCGAAAAATGAAAAATTTCACTAACTCCCACACGTATATCTCCTAGTTTTATATGTGCAACCTCATAGATCATACATCATAGATATGACATTATAGGTGCCTACAACATTGTGACTATGACATCATCGTTAAAAAAATTCAAATTTTTCATTGATTTTTCTTGGAAAAAATTAGTCAAATGAAATGTCTAGAAGATATAAAGCTTTTCTAGATGATCATGAGCCATGAGTTATGCACATTTTTCAACAAGTTAGCATTCAAGGTTCATGAAGAAAAAATCTCAAGCAACAAAAGTTTATGTATGGATAAAAAATGGCTAATGAATTTTTGATGTATGGACAGATTATTAGATGATATGGAAAGTTTATTATATGTTTTGGAAGGCAAAAGATGATGTGGAATTACTTGGCAAGTATGAAATACAAAAGTTATACAAGTGGATCCTCCCCAAAGTAGGTTCCATCCCTTAATGCCCTTGTATAACCATGCTTAAAAGTATCTGTATGCACTTAAGGAGTTGAACACAAGACATACCTATCTAGAAAAACACACATGTTAGTAGTACCAGATTGGGAAAATAACACTACATTATACAAAACCACAAGTTATGATTAAATATACATTGAGGTGAAATGGACTGTAGAAAGGATTGTTGAAATTGGAACATGAGGTATCTTACCATAGGCATAATGAATTCTTGTGTGTTATTGATGGTTAAAGTAATCATTAGCCCTTTCTTTTCAAGATTCAAACCAAGTCCAAACTAATGGGTTTTATATATCTAGACTAAGAGGGAACCAAAGGTAATGGGTGAGCGAGTGTTAGTATTCATCATTGGTTACCATAGTAGGGACCTTGACCACTAATGCCTATGGAAGAGATGATGGGAAACACAAAGAAAACCCATGCATAAAAGTACCACTAATTAGAGAGATGACCATGCAAGAGAAAATAAGGAGATAACTCAACAAAAATGAAAAAGAGGAATAGAAAAATGTAAAAACTTGGTAAAAACAAAAGCAAAAAGAAAACAATAATATGAGAAGTACAAAGAAACAAAAGCAAAGAAAAAATAGTCTAAAAAGTACAAAGAAAAAAAAGCAAAGTAATTAAATAATGAAGTAAAAGTAATGATTAGAAGTGAAGGTTCCCATTAAGATACCAACTATGGAGGAGTCACACCTTTGCTGCCAATGTTATACCTGAGTTCTAAGGTAGTGGCATTGAGAGTAGATTGGTAATTGGTGCCTAACCCTTAAACACTCTACTTACAGAAGGGGGTTCTTATGGGATGCTTGAAATAGTGAGCTTGGAGCATCATTCCAACTGTAAGGTTCTTATGGGAGTGGGGCTCAGCTCATGATTGAAGGTTCTTGTAGGGTCATCAATTTTTTTTTTCATTTCTTGATATTTTTTCTTTTCTTTTCTCTCTCTATTTTTTCTTTTTCTTTTCTATTTTTATTTTCTCTTTTGTTTTCAATTTTTTTTGTAAGAAATTCAATAACTAATCTACTTCAACCATGAGATTCTTGTGGGAGCAAATTTCATTTTGTAAAGGTTGCTCACATGGCTTGATAAAGATAGATGTCTTTTACTACTGAAGAAACTAGGTCCAATATAACACACCCTTTCCACCTTAATGACTCATCCAAGTAACTGTTTAATAGAAACCAAACACTAATAATCATTACCCTAAACTAAGCTATTTATCCACCTTGACTTATGATTAGTGTACTTAAAGAATATTGTTTAAAAATAGTGAAGTTTATTATGTGTAAGACACTTATTAGTCTAAGGCTCACCCTTAGTTGGATTTTGGGTTTAAACCTACCTATTTCAAGGTTGGAGGAGTTATCCTTCTCCCTTGCATTCTAGACAGGATGCTACTAAATTCTTTATAGTCCCAACTAACAATAGAATTTCCTATTGCCCTCTACATTTTTCAAGATAAAAGTTGTAGCATGTAAATATTTCTTTATTAATTTATTCGACGATGAAAAAGTCTAGTTGAGGGGTGATGAGTGGCTAGGTATCCCTATGCCCAACCATATGAATCACGAGCGTTCACGCGTGACTCAGTCGAAATCTGCAGACTGTAAGCACTTAACATACACCAGACTTCTAACCAGTGAAACCTTGGGTTAGAACGGTCGTTGTCATCCTAATCTCACTTGTGAAGTTTTGTTACATTGATTAAGTGAGACTAAGGCTAATGATTTTTATATCTTTTTAATTATCTTTTTCAGTGACTAATTAAAGTATGGAAGGTAAGGAATAAAATATAATCTAATATCTAAGTATCCTAGTTTATATTCTAACTACTCCTAGCATAAGTATCTGGTCCCATCTTCCAAGCATGTTCTGAGCATTTCCTAACACTACTGGGTTAGCAGACGTTAAGCGTCGCTAGGCTTACCAAGTGTTTGGGTTACGTTCGAGATGGTCGTACTTATGGCTTTAATGAACTACGAATGAATAATAACAATTGAAATTATAATAATGAAAACATAAATAATCAAGTAACTAATAAATCATTAACAAGTAATTAATAAAGCATAAACATTTTAAACTATTAAATGCATGAAACAACTAAGTCCAAATGCTACAAGGTATGCTTGAATAGTTCGTCTTGATTGTCATCACGCCAATGGGCTCAGATACATCAATGCTCGAATAAAGATCCAATCACTTTTCTTACACCTGCTACGGGCACTTGGAAAATATTCTATCTCTTGCGGGAGCAAACTGCAAGAGCTTCGCTACAACTACTCAAAAAGATGCCTAAATAAGGCAAAAGGACCTCATATTTATAGATCCGAGAAAGGTGGTTGCGTAAACAGGGCCACGTCGAAGTAGGGTGGCTACATCGACAGGCCCGCGTCGACGTGACCGCGTATACATGGCCCTGTATATGCTTCCCAGTCGATGCATTGACTTTTGACACTTCATCATACCCCCACGACTAAGCAAAAACTCATCCTCGAGTTACTTTACAATTTGGAAGGTATGGATTCTTATTTACAACACACATAACTTAAAACATAAATGACACACACACATGACACAACATAAATTTGACCAAGTGCCAAAGTTACAGAGGAGGACAAATTACAAAAATGGCAGTGTTCAGAGACAAAATTGAATACTCTGCTGGTCCTAGAGCCTCTGTTGTGTAGGATGATGCACAAAATTGCTAGAGAAGATCACACCGTCCCTGGGGGTAGTGCTTCTGAGGGTCCTTCTCTAGCCTCTGGCCCATGCGTTGGTGGAGGCACAGATGTCAAAAGTCCTGCGGTAGCTGCAACTTCTGGAGGTAGCTGAAAAGCCTCCAAGAGAGCCCTCATTTTCTCTTCTTTGCTTCTGGGTTTGTTCACAGTCCAGGTGGCTTATCCAATGTGTGCTAGAACTGGAACTTCCCAAGGGAAAGGCAATGCCAGGATGAGTTCTTTTAAATTCACAAACCAGGCTATGAACTGCTTGCGTTCGATATCGAACACTTGGATTGATGATAGCAACTACTGGTAGTCATTCATTCTTTGGGTCAGGTCCTCCACGATAGTACGTGGTTGACGGGTAATTCCTTGGATGACCCTGATCTTTTCAGGGTCTATGATGATCCTTGTTGATGAAATGTGATGCGCCAACACTATGCCCTCTTGGACCATCAAGTGGCTCTTTTTCTAATTGAGCCACAGATTGGTGTCTACACACCTCTTTAAAACTTCCTCTAGGTGGTCCAAGGCTTGCTCAAACATGGCACCATAGGTGGAGAAGTCATCCATGAAGACTTCTATACCATTGTTGATTTGTTGTTGGAAGATGCTTAGGACAAGGTGTTGGAACGTCGCAAGTGCATTGCACAGGCCAAAGGGCATCTTCTTATATGCAAAAGTCCCCCATGGACTCGTGAAAGTAGTTTTGGCCTGGTCCTCTAGTGCTATTTGGATTTGGTTATAACCACTATAACCATCCAAAAAACTGTAATATTGGTGTCCTGTGATTATGTCCAACACCTGATCCATAAATGGGAGCGAGAAGTGGTCCTTGAAAGTTACCATGTTGAGCAACCGAAAATCGATACAAACCCTTCACTTGCCACCTTTCTTGGGTACGATAATGAGTGGGCTCACCCATTCGCTATCGGCAACAGAATAGATGAATACCGCCTTCAGCAACTATTCAATTTCATCTTTTACAACCTACTTTAATTTGGGATTCAACCATCTTTGAGGTTGTCGCCATGTCTTCATGGAAGGGTCAAGGTAGATTCGGTGCTGGCAGATCCTGGGATCAATGCCAGTCAGCTTAGGATAGGACCACGCAAATGTAGCAACCCATTTTTTTACCATCACTAGCAACTTCTTTTTCTATTCAGGAGCAAGGGCAGCATTGATAATTACTGGCTTGCCATTTTGCAAGAATGCATACTCTAAGTGAGCTGGTAGGGATTTTAGCTCAAGGGGCTCTTGCTTGAAGCTCTTAGGGATCTCTAGCTTTCCCCAGTCATCTAGGTCATCAACGATGGAGGTCCGTTGATGGATCTCCTCCATCACATCTATGTTGTTAATATAGGCTTGCACTAGCCCCTCAAATGGTTCCATGCATAATATGCTACTAGCAGGATCAGCTGTAAGCCACTAGGTGCCCTCTTGGTTAGTGGCTGCTGCATACAGGCATTGTTGAATTGGTGATTCCTTGATACACCAACTGCATGCTTGAATGGATGTCTGCTTAGCGGACCATAACTACTACACACAGTTGCACCCCGAGTCACTGTATGCGATGCATGGAACTCTTTTCTTCTCAATCTTCCTGAAAGGATTTTCCTTTGAAATTTCTAGGGACAGATCTCAGAGTCCTAGTTGTGCATCCACCGTGCTTAGCCAGGCCCTTACAATGATGATTTGGAAGTTCCCCTTACAGTTTTCTACACGGATGACCAGGAAGTCAGCAGGGTAGGACCACCCACAAATAATGGTCACAATGTCCTCCACCAAACCCAAAGGAACGGTGATGGATTGGTCTGCTAACTCGAGCCGGATGTTGCTCTTCTTTAGCGAGGGTAGGTTCCAGTTCTTGTACATGTCATGAGAGATTAAATTAACCCCTGACCCTAAGTCCAGAAGAGCTTTTCACGGCTTGTTCCCAGCCACCTAAAGATAGATTAGGGGGCTTTCTAGATCTGTCAATTTCTGGGGAAGAGAACCAGCTTTGATCCAATCGGTCATGGCATATGTAAGCATAACTGTCTAGATGTTGGAGTGTGGTGGAGCGGAGGGCTGCTTAGGTGGTATGATGGTAGAGGTGTTGGTAGGTTCGGACTATTGGGCTGGAAAAAAGGACGTTTGCATGGCTTGGATTCCGGTCCACTTGGGTGAGGTGCCGGTTGTAAGTTAATAGCCCTCATAGCGTTTCGTTATTGTGGCTGTGGCGGTATTTCTCCCTGCATGGATGGAGCAGGTGGCAACTGAGAGGGATGGTGTGGAGGAGTGGCAGAAGAAGGTGATAGAGGGTAGAAGAGATGTGGATTTGTTCCCTTGGGTAATGGAGATGGATGTCTGAAATATTCACGAGGATGGTAGTAACTGGGAAAGGCTGCATGACTGGAAGATTCTCTTGGAGAGACCGGTTGCTGAACATAGTACCCATAAGGATCTACTTGCTTGTAAGGGTACTGCTGCCTTGGAGGTGGCATCCCCCACGCTTGTGGTTGCTGCCACTGTTGAAAATATTCATACGATTGTGGAGGCGTTCCACTTGGATAGTATCCTTGCTGCTGCTGGTGGAATCGCCTGGGGTTGCCTTGTGGATAAAGCAACCTACAGGGTGTCTGTCGCTACGCCAAACGAGGGTTCAAGGCATAGACCCTAGAATCTTAAAGGTGGGACACCATAGGACAACATCCCTTAGGATGTTCATATTGGCATATGCCACATCCATCATCCTCCTCAGTGTCAGAGTCTGCAACCTACTCTGCTATAGCAACTTTTCCCTTACCCCTATGTTGGGCACATTCAGCTCCCTTCTTCTTGCACCGATCACGGTCACTACCCTGTTCTTTGGACTCTTCTATGATTTTTAATACACTTTGGAATCTCTCGTCCAAAGAGTCCCACATTTTATCCACCTTTGCTAATATTTCAAATGCAAAATTTTGTAATGACAAAGTCTTCCTATTCACTGCTACTTCTAGTGGTGACTCATCTTCCTCATCACAAAATCGAACCTCCCTCTTCCTGAGGGAAGGTTCTTAGTTGAATTATTCTACACTTTCCTTTCTCCTGAGTTCTCCTTCCTCTTTGGCCACTTGATCAATGAGGCACTGCAACTGATGGGTCCTTAGCTCTAACAGTTGTCCCTTGGCGTACACACCAAGGGTCTTTTGTGTTTCAAAACAGAGTCCATCAATAATGCAGCGAAGCTGTGCCCGCTAAGAGTAACCATGACTAGGGCATCGATGCAACAGTGAGTAATACCTACTCTCATGGTGGCATCCAAGGGTTCATGATTCCCTTGTTTCCAACCTTGGATCTACCATCTCAGATTCTCCTCTCTAGAGTACGTTTGATATTTGTCATTAAAGATTTCAAGCATCGTACTCCACCTTCTGATTGATTTCGACTCCAAGGACCAGTACCAACTTTCAACTTCTTTGATGAGTGTGTGAGGGAACAACTTCAACCATTGCCAATTGTTATCAATATTTTGCAGGGTGCAGGCGTCATGGAACACCTGCAGGTGGGTCTGCAGATCATAGTTGTATCTCCCTTCAAATCTGGAGATGTCATTCATGTCAACACGCTTGATCCGACTATCCTTCATGTGCCTACTAGGAATGTGAACTGCCTCTGCAATTTGAAGCATTCTCTAAGTAGCTAACAATAGCTCATCTAAATCATAGTCTTGTTGGGGACTATGACGTCTGTGACAATTTCTGCTACTCCTTCTTCATGCTATCGAGGGCCACACGATTGGTCATGTGCTCCCTCACGTTGCCCCTTCTAAACCTATTTACCACTGTCCTTTCTCTCCAACCTTCCCCTATGATGATCAGAGCCTAAGCTAGATGAAGGTGAAGGAGAGGGGAAGGATGGAGAAGAAGGAGAGGCATCGCCACCGCTCCGACGGTGATCTCCCCATCTACCCTGGTGACGACCGTGGTCATCTCCTCCAGCTTTGCTATGTGACCCGCCATCCCCTTGAGGATTGTGGTCACTTGGAGGTTTGTTCTGAATTATTGACTAGAGAATCTACGGCCCCAGGTAAAGTTTGGTCGAATGAGTATCATGAAATACAGGATCCCCATCGTCTTGCAGCCCTTGTGAGAATAAGGGATTGGTGAATTACTTCCCCTTCTACTACTCATATCTCTCTGCCTGCTGCTGATCTCTTGTCCGTTGAGCCTCCGTGGGACGATAGTCCTGGTAGTCATAGTCCTCCATGACATACTCTGCCACTCGATCCTGGATGCCCAATCTACCCAGATTGTGATATAGCATCGCAGGAGCTACTCGGTTGGGCATTAGTATGATGCTACCCTCCATGTCCCACCATCGAAGATGTTCATCCTGATGTAGGATGAATGTGAAATCAAGGACATATTCATTGAGATGTTTGTACACCACCCGATATTCTTGTAGCACTAGTGATTCAAATGCATCTCTCCTGTGAGAAGACATGTTGGATGTTAGATGGTCCATATAATCGGTGTACCTTATGATTAACTTAAGTTCACCTAGTGTGTGTAAATATTTCTACCCTGGGTCCATTCCAACGACTTAAATGATAATTTCACAAAATTTAGATGACGCATGTAAGACTAACAGTCCCTGGCAACGGCACTAATGATGAGCGGCTAGGTATCCCTACGCCCAACCATACGAATCACGAGCGTTCACGCACGACTCGGTCGAAATCCGTTGACTATAAACACTTAACATACACTAGACTTCTAACCAGTGAAACCTTGGGTTAGAACAGTTGTTGTCATCCTAATCTCACTTGTGAAGTTTTGTTACATTGATTAAGTGAGACTAAGGCTAATGATTTTTATATCTTTTTAATTATCTTTTTTGGTGACTAACTGAAGTATGGAAGGTAAGGAATAAACTATAATCTAATCTCTAAGTATCCTAGCTTATATTCTAACTACTCCTAGCATAAGTAACCAGTCCCATCTTCCAAGCATGTTCTGAGCATTCCTAACACTACTAGGTTACTACAGACGTTAAGCGTCGCTAGGCTTACCAAGTGTTTGGGTTACGTTTGAGATGGTCGTACTTATGGCTTTAACGAACTATGAATGAACAATAACAATTGAAATTATAATAATGAAAACATAAATAATCAACAAGTAACTAATAAAGCATTAACAAGTAATTAATAAAGCATAAACATTTTAAACTATTAAATGCATGAAACAACTAAGTCCAAATGCTGCAAGGTATGCTTGAACAGTTCGTCTTGATTGTCGTCACGCCAATGGGCTCAGATACATCAACGCTCAAATAAAGATCCAATCACTTTTCTTACACCTACTACGGGCACTTGGAAAATATTCTATCTCTTGCGGGAGCAAATTGCAAGAGCTTCACTACAACTACTCAAAAAGATGCCTAAATGAGACAAAAGGCCCTCATATTTATAGATCCAGGAAAGGTGGATGCATAAATGGGGCCACATCGATGTAGGGTGGCTACGTTGACGGGCCCACGTCAACGCGGCCGTGTATATGCGGCCCCGTATACGTAGCCCAGTCAACGCATTGACTTTTGACACTTCATCAAGGGGTATGTTTGCAAGCTAGGACTTCTAATGGATGGTTCTAATGTAATTCATCTATAGTGGGATAAGCCAGCTCATGTAGCTCTATTAATTCATCTTCTCTAAGTTTCTCAATGTGGTGTTGATGATATACCTTAAGTCTTTGACCATTGACTAGGAATGTTGTTGAGGAATCATCAATAGGTGATATAAGGACACTTCTATTATCATGGGGTTGAACAACGAAATATAGGCCTTCCCACCTAGTCATTAATTTCCTTTGAAATTTCTGTAATCTCATATTGTAAAATAAAACTTTATCGTCTACAGAAAATTGTTTTTAAAAGATACTCATATCATTTAATGTTTTCATTTGTATTTTTACAATTTTTTGCTTGTTCAAAGCATGCAGCTTCATTTCGTCAAGTTTGTGAAGTTGATTCATTCTAGAGGTTTGGTTCATGTCTTCATCAAAATTAAGTTGTTAGGCTAATCATAAATATTGATATTTCAATTAGACTGGTAATAGACATAACTTACCATAAAACAATTGATAAGGTGAATATCCTAAACTTGGTTTATAAGTAATTCTATAAGCCCAAAGTGCATCTTGTAATTTTTTAGACCAATCCTTTTGTTTAGTACATATAGTTTGTGTTAATATATTTAGGATAATTCTATTAGCATTTTCAACTTGGCCATTTGTTTGAGGATGATAGGAAATAGCTATTTTATGTTAGATACTACAAGACTTAAGGAATTTTTCCATTATATTATTTACAAAATGAGTTCCTTGGTCACTAATGATTGTTTGTTGAAGCCCACAATGTGTTAAAATATTTTCTCTAAGGAATGCTACAACTATCTTAACATCATTTGTTGGGATAGCTTTTGCTTCAACCTGTTTGGTAACATAGTCAATATAGACTAAAATATACTGACATCCATTAAATGGTGAAAATGGTCCTAAAGTGTCTATACCCCACACATCAAATGCTTCTATTATTAAAATTGGTTTTAAGGGCATTTCATGTCTTTTTGTGATGGCCCCCATTCATTGACATTTATCACATTCTTACACATACTTATGTGCATCTTTAAAAATGGAGGGCCAATAAAATTCACTTTGAAGAATTTTGATAACAATAGATTTGCTATTGAAGTGAACACCCCCTATATCATCATGGTACATTTGTAGAATTTTTTGTTGTTCATTCTCAGCTACACATCTTCTTGCTACATTATTTGTACATATTCAATGAAGATACAAGCTACTCCAAATGTATCTAAATATGGTGTGTAGGAAAGATTTCTTTTCCTCCTTAGTCCAATTGGTAGGGGTTTTCATAGTGGCTAGATAATTAGCTATATTAGCAAACCAAGGATCCTTTTTTGTAGAAAAAAGTTGTTCACCAGGAAATTCATCATGAAAACTTCCTTGTGTTCAATTCTCATTGGCAGTTTCTAGCCTAGAAAGATTATCTACTACTACATTTTCCCTACCTCTTTTAATCGCTAAGAATTTAATGGCTAAATGATTAGTATATACTCTAGTTTTATATCTAATTAAATGATTTCTACATTTATCTAGAGCATATACTCTAGTTGTATAATTTACTTAGGCTTGGTCTAGGCTTTTGGACACATAATAAATCACTTTTGATTTATTATCAATGTATTGTCCCAAAAATACCCCTATTGTTGTGTCACTAGTATCAAAAATTAAATCAAATGGATAATCCCAATTAGGTGCATTTCATATAGGGGTTGTGATTACTTATTATTTTAGTTCCAAGAATGTTTTGTGACAATCATTGATCCAAACAAATGAAACATCCTTTTCTAAGAGCATATATAATGGTTTAGTAATTTTTAAGAAGTATTTTATAAATCTTCTATAATATCTAGCATGTCCAAGAAAATATTGAAGAGTCTTTAAATTGGTTGGAGTTGGAAGTGTAGATATGACTCTTATTTTCTCATCATCCATCTTTATCCCTTCGCTAGAAATAACATATCCTAATACTATACCACTTGTAACCATTAAGTAACTCTTTTCCCAACTTAATTTTAAATTTTTATCTATACATCTATCTAAGACATGTTCATGATGTTGTAAGGTTTTATCATAAGTATTCCCATAGACTAAAAAATCATCCATAAAAACTTCAACATAATCTTCTAACATATCTGAAAATATTGAGATCATGGCTCTTTGAAAAATGGCTAGTGCACTGCCTGGGGGTGCTCTTTGAATAATTTTGAGCAAGGACCTTTAAACCCCTTAGCTAAGGAACAACAAGATCTCCTTGATTAAATTCTAAATTTAGGTTCAAGAAATATTGGAGAAATAATTCAACTTACAAATAAAGATTCCTTGGATCTTAAAGAACTACCTAATACGCTTAAGTATATTTTTCTAGATCAAAATAAACCATTAATAATAAACTCCCAACTTAAAAATAAGCAAGAAAGCAATCTATTAGAAATCTTGCATAGAAAATTTGAGTTATTTGCATGGATCTATGAGGACCTTCACCAAGGAATCTCACCCAACATCTGCCAACATCATATCTATATAGAAGATAATGTCAAACCCATAAGAATTCCCCCAAGACAAATAAATCCAACCTTAAAACAAATAGTTAAGGATAAAATTTCAAAACTTTGGAAAGAAAGAATCATTTATCCAATAGCAAATAGTAAATAGGTTAGAAGATTCCCATACACACCTGAATCGATGCAACCATAGCTACCAAATGCTAATCATTGCTGGGATCACCATGCATAACGCATGTGCTTGAAGTGGTCATACTGAGGCACTTAACCAAGAGGAAAGGGTTGAGAGAATCTAATCTAGCCTAAGTGCGATGAGCAGCCGATTCCTTGACTAACCGTACACATCTTTGTGCATGACTACCACTAGGATTACCAAGTGCAAATCCTGAATATGCCACTGGGTTACCAAGTAGTCACACTAGATGCTCGTAATCAAGTCGTACTCATACCGTGTTGCGATAAGCAGCTAATTCCTTGACTATTCGTACACATCCTTAGATGCTCGTAATCAAGTCGTACTCATTCTGCATTCTAGGAGTTTAAGGGTGAGAGAGAAAGCAATAAATAAAATCCAATTCCATGCACTACAAGGTTTATCCATGAAGTTCGTCTTTATTGTCATACACAACTTGTGTTCAGGTACAATGTTGCTCAAATAAAGATTCGTTCACTTTAGGACTCTTACTGCGGGCACATGGAAAATATTCTATCTCTGGAGTGATCAAATTGCCAGAGTTTCCCTACTTCTAACTTAGGATGATGAAACAAGGGAGAGCCACCTCTTATTTATAGACTTGGCGGTGGACCGCAATATCACGTATGCGATATCGCGATGGCCGCAATATTGCGTACGTGATATCACAAGGGAAGATGCGATATCGCAGCTTATGTGAATCATGTCTCATCATACCCCCATGACTGAATGAAAACTCATCCTCAAGTTCCTTACAAAATATTGAGAAGGTATGGGATTATTGAGGTGAATGGAACTAATGGGATGACATGTGAATGGATCATCATTACAAGACTTGATAAAACTAGTTTTCATGACAAGGGTGAACACCTTATTATAATGACATCAGGCCTTAGTTGGCAACTGAGAAAGAAAGAGAGAGAGAGAGAGAGAAGTGTTGCTGCAGCCAATGCCAAGATTGCGCCTTCCATTGTCCATTGGTAAGTGCGTCATCGATCTTGCTCCTTACATAGCTGCTTCCATTGCTGCTCCATTCCATGTGTTCCTTCTAGATCCAATCCGTTGTTGCATGATTTCCATCTGCACACACAACGTAATCTTATATTAGCAAGGGTAAATGAATTTCAATGTAGTTAATACCTTGCTTCGGTGTAAGTTCATTCGCTAGGTTGTGGTATGGCTGATATGGATCAAGAGATATATTACTGATGACTACCAAAGATGTAGGGGTTAGGAAGAAAATCAAAAAATTTGGGGCTAGGAGAAAATTGAAAAAATCGGGCCCCATACCCCCATGACTAATCGTGAACCTCCGGTAGCATTAGAATGGAGAAAGGAAAGGAGTAAGAAAGATAGATAAAAAGGGACAACTATAGCATTGAGGGAATGGATGTCAAGATGGTAATGAACAAAATAAAATTAATTGCAAAAATGTTAGAGAAAAGAAGTTAACTGGTGCACCAAATAGGAATGTCAATGGCTTCTCCCCAAAGCAGGCTCATGCCCTTTAATGCCCTGACAAACCCACATTCAAAGAGTCCATAGGCTCTGGGAATGTCATTTGGAATAAGAGTTAAAGTCTTAACCGCAAGAATTTACCAAAAAGAAAACAATGCATCAACCAAAATATATACACTAATGATACAACCGGCAGTGAGGTGAATAATGGAGAGAAGGGTGGAGAGAAGAGGATGGAATAGAATCCCAAGAACAAGATGGTGTATAGCCCCTTGTGTGTTTCATGATTAATGTGACTCTGCAAATCCCATTCCAAGTTCGGCCTCAAACCAACCACATCCAGTGACTTTGCATCAATGCATTCGGCTAAACCATCCACTTGGATAACAAGGATGCCTTCCCCAAGAATTACCACCATTTCAACGAAACAAAGGAGAGAATGGGAAGCAAGAAGGGCCTTAGTTAGAGGGAACACTTTTGGTTCCATAACCAGTGCTTGTAGCCCAAGTTTATTTCGTCTAAGGGGTGTGCCTTGAATTTTCATTTAGTGTTTTTTTATTTATTTTTTTGTTTTGTTTTTTTATGCGTGAGAACCACACCATGCAAAGACTTTTTATTTTTATTGTCTCAACTTCCAATAGTTGGGGTAACATCAGAACAGCGAGAAAACTCAAGAAGAAAACATCAAAGCACCCAAGAGAATAGCCAACACAAATGCATCAAGTTCCCTTGAGGTCACACCCTTTTCAAACCTTGTGTCCTTCCTTAGTTTAAGAAATGCTCAGTCACCGATTTGTTAAAGTTCTTATTAGAAGGGGACTGTACATTTCCAAGCTGAAAGAGACCATAGAAACTAGTGGATGGATGGATGAAGTGATCTCATTGCCTACCATATCAAAAGAAACATACCTTAGTATCAACATTGTGACTTAAAGGTAAAAACCAAACATTAGCAATCAACATGAAAATAGTTCATACCATCATTCCGAACACTTATTGGGTGACAAACTTACAAGGTGGATCACACACACACACACACACAAAATCATAAAGTATAACGATGTTGTAAAACAAAAATAAGAAAAGTTAAAGAAATTTGTAAAACAAAAATGTGTAAGAAAAAAATGTGTAAAACAAAAACGTAAAAAGAACTGAGGGCCCCATATGATTAGCATAGGTGGCCATCTCCCCCATGACTGAGTGGAAAGGGAGAGATCCAAAATAATGAGCGCCTATTTGAATTTCTAAGAAGTGTCCAACTTCTCCCAATTTATGATCTTAGATTAAGGGGTGAAAGTTGGCAACGCTCACATTCCAATGTATCTATGCCTTCGTTGTTGGCATGGGTTAGTGCCTCAATTTGTTCCATGCATATTTGGTTGCTCCTTCTAGTAGCTGTCAACCACAAGGTATCTTCTACTAGTTGTGTGGTTGCTACATACAGGCATCTTTGTTTCAAAGTTTCAAGTGCACACCTGCTGCATGGAGGTATTTTCTCCATGTCATCACCCAATGAATCATTGTATGTGATGCATGGAACTTTCCTGTTCTCGATCTTTCCATAAATTTTTATCTTAGAGATTTCCAAGGAAAGATGGCAGATCCTAAGGCATGCGTCTTTTGTACTAAGCCATGCCCTTCCCATTATAATTGGGAAGTCCCCTTCATTGTTGTTGACTTCAATCACCAAGAAATCAGCTGGGTAAGACCAACCACACACAGGGGGAATGATGTCCTCCACTAATTCCAAGGGAATGGTGATGGACTGGTCTACTAGCTCTAGTTGAATGTTGCTCTTCTTAATTTGGGGCAGGTTCCAGGCATGATACATATCCTGTGAAATTAAGTTGACTCTGGAACCTGAGTCAAGAAGAGCCCTATGTGGTTTATTTCTAGTGACCTGAAGGTAGATTAAGGGACTTCTAGGATCAGTTAGTTTCCTGGGAAGGTGGCCTACCTTGATCCAGTCAGTTACAGTATGCGTTAACATAACCATATGCGTTAAGCTCTGTTGGACTGAAGGGTACTCCGAAGTGTTAGATGGTGGAGGAGTGTACATGGGCTCAACTGCTTATTGTTGCGAGAGTTTGTCTGGGCTTTTGGTTCTGAAGAAGGGTCTTCTCTTTTTACAATTGTCAGAACCAGCAGCAGGTTGAATATTTATAGCTCTCGCAGCATGACGTTGCTACGGTTGAGTAGGAAGTTTCCCTTGCATTGTTGGAGCAGGAGGTGTTATGGGAACTACTTATGGAAGAGCTGCGGATGGATTTGGAGGATGGTGTGGGTATGGAGTGTCTCCCAGAGGAGAAGGAGTCCTTCTGAAGTACTCCCAAACTTGGTAGTGATGGTGGGGAGTTGTGTGACTCATAGAGTCACTTGGAGAAATCAGCTGCTGCACATAATATCCATAAGGGTCAGGCTACCGGTAAGGGTACTAATGTTTCAACGATGGCATCCCCCATGACCATGGGTATTGCCACTGCTGATGCTGTCTGATGGGTTGTGGTGGAGTTTCACTTGGATAATACGTTAATGGTTGGTGGAACTACCTTGGGTTACCTTGGGGATAAGGTAACCTACAAGGTATTTGTCGTTGGTTAAATCTCGGATTAAGTACATACACCCCAGACTCCTGTAGATGTGAGATGATTAGACAACATCCCTTGGGATGATCATAATGGCAGATCTCACATCCACTGTCATCGTCTATGTCTGAATCCACAACTTCATTGAAGATAGTAATTTTTCCCTTACCCTTGTTATGTGCAGGGCCTAAATCTCTTCACTTTGTCTTACCTTTGTCACTACTTCGTTCTGCCTTAGACTCTTCTACAATTTTTAAGATAGTTTTAATTTTAGAGTCTAAGGAACTCCATACGTCATCTACCTTAGCCGCTATTTCTGTTGTGAGCTTTTGAAGCGGTAAGGTCTTTCTGTTCACCAACTCTTCGATTGGTGACTCATCCTCTTCATCGCAAAATTTCACTCCCTTCTTTTGAAGAGAGGGATCACGATTGTATTCTTTCGCACTTTCCCTTTTTCGTAGCTCACCTTCTTCTTTTGTTACTTGCTCCAACAAGCTATGTACTTCATGGACTCTAAGTTATGATAGTCTCCCTTGGGCATAAGTCCCAAGGGTTCTTCTCGTTTCATGCCTTAGCCCATCCACGATGTGGTGAAGTTGATCCCGTTGAGCGTACCCATGGCCCGGGCAACAATGTAACAATGTGTAGTAGTAGCCCATGGTAGCATCCAAGGGTTCATAAGTACCTTTCTTCCAACCTTGGATCTGCTTACACAAATTGGACACTCTGGAGTACATTTGATACTTATCGTTGAACAATTCTAGCATTCTACTCCACCTCCTCATGGTTTTCAGTTCTAAGGACTGGTACCAACTCCCTGCTTCTTTGGTGAGTGCCCTGGGGAACAACTTAAGTTTTTGCCACTTGTTTTCTATATTTTGCAAGGAACAAGCATTGTGAAATGCATGTAACTGATGTTGCGGATCTACATTGTACCTCCCCCCCCCTCAAAGTGTGGGATGTTATTCATGTCTAAGTGTTTGATCCGACTATCTTTTAAATTCCTTGTGGGAATTCTAACAGCCTCTGTTATATCAAGCATACTTCAAGTTGCAAGTAGGGGCTCATCATGATCATCTCTTTCATGACGTCCATGATGTCTACGTTGTTCCCTACTTTCCCTTCATTCATGCCCCTGTCCTCTCTCTCGACTCTCTTGTCGAGGTCTCTCAATTTTTTTACCTTTATCATCTCTGTTATGCTCATGATGGTTGCACCTAGATGTGGAAGGAGAAGGTGAATGATGGGAAGAAGGGGAAGAACAAAGAGAACCATTTCCATGATGATGTTTCCTACCTTCTCTTTTGCTGCTCCGACCCCGATCGTGATGACAATCCAAGTGCTCGTCCTTAGCATGAGTGGTTGTTCCCTCTGTGAACAGTTGATGTTCATGGGCATCAAAACTAGGGTTATGTATCATTGATCATAGGTTCTGATACCCAACCTCCTCACCATCGTTAGGAGGGGGAACATCATTTCCTAAAGAACCCGTTATAAGGGATTCCTCATCTCCTATTTTGCTAAGGACGTGCGGACCTTTGCCCTTCAACAGTGTATGTTGGCTCTCCTGCCTTGAGTCCCTCATACGTTGTGCTTCTGTGGGATAATAATCCCTTGAGTCAAAGTCTTCTGCAACGTATTCTACATACAATTCTGTCATGCCAATCTGTGCCAAAGCACGGAAAAGCATGTTACAAACTAATCGATCTGGGGGTAACACGATGTTACCTTGCAAATCTCTCCATCGTAGTTGTTCGTCTTGATGGAGGATAAAGGTAAAGTTTGGAATATACTCATCAAGATGAGTATAAACTATCTTGTATTGTTTAGGACTTGGCTAATTTCGGCTATGTGTTTTTGACTGTTGACTGTTCTTTATATCATCCCTAGGTGGTGAGTTCTTATGAGAAGAAGAAGAAGACATGATTTCTTATTCAGTGTGCTAATTACCGTTATATAATTTTTATCTTGATTGACCTGAAGGTTCGTTTAGGCTCCCAACGATGTGAGTGATATCTTTTATGTTCTATTCAGTGCACAAACACTTAGTCCCTGGCAGCGATGCCAATGATGAGTGGCAAGATACCCCTACACTCAACCATACGAAACGAGCGTAGCACGCGCGATCTGGTCGAACTCCGTAAACTAAGTTCCTACACGCCCCATGGAACACTTGGGGTTAATCATTCATTGTCTTCCCAGACTTACTTGTAGTTGTCACGGTGTATGGTTAAGTAAGTCCGAGGTATATGATTTTTATACTTTTTATGTTTTCTCTCCTATGCTATCGAGGTGAAGGGTTGAAGAAACTAACTAACTCTAACTAATGAACTAAGTCTAAATTACCTAGCGTCAGCATCCGTTCCCACTTACCGTACACACCCTGAACTGATGCAACCGCAGCTACCAAGAGCTAATCATTGCTGGGATCACCACGCGTAATGCATGTGCTCGAAGTGATCGTACTGAGGCACTTAACTAGGAGGAAAGGATTGAGAGAATCTAATCTAGCCTAAGTGCGATGAGCAGTCGATTCCTTGACTAACCGTACACATCTTTGTGCATGACTACCACTAAGATTACCAAGCACAAATCCTAAATATGCCACTGGGTTACCAAGTAGTCACACTAGATGCTCGTAATCAAGTTGTACTCATACTGCGTTGCGATGAGCAGCTGATTCCTTGANTCTACTTCTAACTCAGGATGATGAAACGGGAGAGCTGCCTCTTATTTATAGACTTGGCGACAGACCGCGATATCATGTACGCGATATCGCAGGGGAAGCCACGATATCGTGACGGCCGCGATATCGCGGCTTATGCGAATCGCGTCTCATTAGAATCTAATTAAATTCCACACTTATGACTATCACTCATAAGTATAATCATAAATTTTTATCTTAATTGTTAATATTTAGTTCAAGAATGAAAATGAATAATTAAATCAAATTGAAATTATAAATAATAATTCAAGATCACAAGGGAGACTTTGCTTGATTTGCAATTCTACCTTGTTGCTTTC
This sequence comes from Gnetum montanum, assembly GCA_015680685.1. NCBI lineage: Eukaryota > Viridiplantae > Streptophyta > Gnetopsida > Gnetales > Gnetaceae > Gnetum > Gnetum montanum. Next base: position 215,120 of record MNCI01002315.1, read on the forward strand.
ACAATGTAGTAACTCCAACAACTGATCGATGAGCTTCAAGAATTTCCACAAGGCTTAATAGATCCTCAACATAAATCCCAAGAACAATTGATCTTAATTTGATGTAGAATCCACTCAAGTATCAATTCTTTTTCTTTCCTATTCTCTATTCTCTTTTCCAAGGAAAATGAGAATAATTATTATTATTCTTATTCTCCCCCTCTCACAATGTGGGATGTATTATTTATACTTCTAAATGTTTTAAAAATAATCAAATCAATCATGGTTTGATAGGATACCGATCCATGATTATAGGAGTAAATACTAATGTTGACATTCCAATTTACAAAATTAAATTTTGTACATAATCTTTTGGTTAATGGAGGAGAGAGACAATAGTGGCAATGTTAGGATCATTGTCTTCATTTATCATGAGACCTTCTAGTCTCTAGATCTCTTGCATAGGCACCAACTGCTGCAGCTAATGGTGGTGATGCTGATATAGACTACCGCCTACTACCCTTGCCGCATGCTTGTTGTCACCACTACCATGGATGGGCTACTATTACTACTATCAAAAACCCTCGATCACCTACTCTGATCCACCTATCGTTGCATCTAGAAACCCTCGATGTTCAATACCAATATAATAGTCAAACCCTCACTGCCTACACCAGCACAACACTACTTCTTGCCACTACCTTGTGCACGCTGTTATCGCCACTACATCGCCATCCAAATGTGTGTGGCAAAGCATGAGCAGATCTAGAATCTGAAACCTTGGCACATAGAACAAGTGGCCCTAGGTTTCTGAGCAAAGAGGCCACGTGCGAAGGCAAGCACATGAGATCATTCTTGCAAATGGGGCAAACCTAGATGCTGAAGTTGTACTTCACCAAAATTATCACCTGCGCTATTGCCACTACCGCTAGTGCTACTAGTGCCGCTACCACCATCGCTAGTGCTCCCAATGCCTCATGGTGGATGGGCTTGTCGCCCTAATTCTATTAAACTATAATGCTTATGTAAAATAATATTTATATAATTTACATAATACATAGAATTATATATATACATAAGATATATGTATTTATAATTAATATTAAAATAAAACAAATCAATAAACTAATTCTTATCATTATTAAAATAATCATTAATTAAACAAATATATTTAAATAAAATCATTTTACAAAGATACTTATTTTACAAAGATATTTAAATACATACATTTTACGAAGATAGTTATTTTAAAAATTGGACAAATTTTAGGTTTCATTAGTCATATACTAAGTTGTGCTCTTAGCCATCCATCCATTAATTAGCTTCATATGTTATAGCAAATTTTGTGCAATATGACATTAGCTTGATCACCAACCAATCGAACTTAAGCCTAATTATTAGATCTAGATTCTAGAAGATCTTGGTTATTCTCTACCAACAACAAATACAAGGTGATGAGCGGTAGATACCCCCTACGCCCAACCATACGAATCATAAGTGTTCATGCATGATCTGGTTGAATTCCATGGATGGGACTAGTTGTGGCATCTAGATCATTAAGCATTGATTACAAAACGTTATCTTTCCACTTGGACTAGTGGTAGCTTTGTCACATATGGTTTAGTCCAAAGTGAAGCATATGATAATTGATGTTGTTATGGCCTTATGCTAATATTAACAATAATGGAAAAATTAGTTATTTAATCTAACTAACAACAAGAAGTGAATCTAAACTAGCCTAGAGCGATGAGCATATGGTCCTAGCTTATCATACACACCTTGGGCTCATGTAACCATTCCTGGGTTACAAAGTGTTATGCTACTAGGTGAACCAAGCAATAACACTATTGGGATTACCAAACGATTACACTTAAATGCTTGAAACCAATCATACTTATTTCGCTTTACCAATGAACAAGTAAAATACCTGGAAATGTAAATGATTAAACTAAGAAAATAGTATAACTATGCTAAGTAGAACAGTAAAACTAAATAGATGTTGTAATGATGAATAGCAATCTCGATCTTTATTTCTGGACATGAACTATGCCCAAGTACACTTCACTCGAATAAAGATTCCATACAACTACTTAACACCATACTATGGGCATTCACTCTATTACTAAAACTACAAAAACAAATTGCAAGAGTCTACCTAAGGATGGAATGAAAGTTCTTTAGATCGTGTGCTCAAGTGTTATATTTATAGGCAGACATGCATCCCGCAATATCATATATTTGATAATGTAGCATGCACTCCAATATCGAATATGCAATATTACAGCTCCAATATCATAGTTGATCAAAAATTGATCTTTTTTTCAAATAGATGCAACATAGCATCTACGACATCGCAAATGTGACATAACATCTACGGCGTAGAAGCCAACTAAGACACACCAATAGGGATGCTACAATGTAGGCACAATGTAGCATCTACGATATCTCAACTAACTAATGATTCATCATACCCTCATGACTAACTAAAAACTTGTCCTTGAGTTAACAAGATAAGACCAAGCTTTCTTTACAAAATTGGAAAGGTAGAAAATTATTGACTAACTCTAACTATTGACTAACTCTGAGTGTTGTAGTGGTGTGTACAAAAAATGACGGTTACATGACAAAAAAAATTAAGGTGGCTCAATGTAGTTTGTATTTCAGGTGGTGATGGTTCTTCAATAGATTTATTCCCTTTGTTGTCAGGTTTCTAGAATTAATATATGTTTAAGAGCACCTAAAGTTTTTCCTCTTCTGTCCTTGTCTTCTTTTCCATCTGCTCCCCCTACTAAGTATGGCACAAAGACTCCCTCAATCTTAACTATTGCATTGACCTGTTTATTTCGCCAAAATTGGTACATTTCTCCTAAGTACCATTCTCCATTGTTGGTTAGTGTAGGCCATAAAGGAGATGCTTGAAGTTGTGTCTTTACAACTTCCATGTTGTGAAAGTCCTCCTTCTGGTGGTCTCTTTGGGACCATCTGCAATCAATAAGCATTTGAAATTATTAGCATGTTCCTATCAATTCTTAGTACTTTTCTACCTTGCTCATACCCTTGGTTAGATCAAGTTCCAATCATGTTATGATTGTAGAGTTAGAAAAATTTACAAAAAAGAAACCCCTTAGGTGTTATATCTTTTAGTTACTTATGGCCTTCTATCATTTTCCTTGCTTATTATGGCTTAAAATAGTTGGTATGGTCTATTAAGAGTATGATCTAAATCTTTCTAGCCTTGGTTTGATTGATTAACTTTAAGAGTCTTATTATCTCTTTGTACTTGCCCTTTATAGTATCTTCTAGGTGTTAAGAATTTTTGGCTTCAATTTTCAAATTTTTGTTTATATCGTGCAATGCACTCCCTTCCTACCACCACCCTCCCTTGGCCCCCATTGCTCCCAACCCCCCCGCCCAGTTGGACTAAGTTGAGCATTCTAGGATCAATAGGATTGAAGAATTTTGGAAATCAAAGCTATAAGGACAAAGTCATGGCTTTTGGAAGCTAGTGTGAGAAAAAACTGCAAAAACTTTTCTTACTATAAATAAGAGAAATGAAAAATTTCCTGCACATATGTATACTAGTTTTATATGTGCAACATCATAGATCATACATCATAAATATGACATCATAGGTGCCTACAACATTGTGACTAACCTAGGAGGACCACCGTAGTCATCCAATCATTCACTTACTGTAACAGTCAACCAATATAGATAAGATAAAGTCAACCATTATGATGGATAACAGAAAGATCCAACATTGAAGGATAAAAAAGCAATGTTGTTAGGAATCCATAGCTGCCACAAGCCAGTTATCCCTATGGAAACTTTCTTCTTCTTCACTGGACGCCTATGTTGCCAGAAACACAACGGATTCATAACGTTTCACGTTTTTCGTTGCGGAAACGGGATCCCGTTTCAAAACACCGTTTCTCATTAACAGTAACCGTCACTTGGTGGGTGAAACGTTTCTGGATAGAATGAAATGTTTTTTCACGTTTCGTTACTTTTTTGACAGGTTTCATTTCCTTTGATTTTATTCTCAACAACTGCATCTATTACAAACTAAATGTAGGTCAGGTCAACAACTGCATCTATCACGAACTAAATGTAGGTCTGTCATGGGTTAAATGCAAATCCACAATGGCAAAGATGGAGGGAAAAAAATTTAGGGTTTATTCTATGGCGAAGACGCTAATAAGTAACACATTTAGGTAAAGCATTTGGTGCCTGTGATGTGAACTATGTTGCCAAAAACGCAACAGATTCATAACGTTTCGTGTTTTTCGTTGCGGAAATGAGATCCCGTTTCAAAACGTCGTTTCTCATGAACAGTAACCGTCACTTGGTGGGCGAAACGTTTCTAGGCAAACTGAAACGTTTTTTTCACGTTTCGTTATGTTTTTGATAGGTTTCATTTCCTTTGATTTTATTCTCAACAACTGCATCTATTACAAACTAAATGTAGGTTAGGTCAACAACTGCATCTATCACGAACTAAATGTAGGTCTGTCATGAGTTAAATGCAAATCCACAACGGCAAAGATGGAGGGAAAAAAATTTAGGGTTTATTCTATGGCGAAGAGGCCAATAAGTAACACATTTAGGTAAAGCATTTGGTGCCTGTGATGTGAACTATGTTGCCAGAAACGCAACGGATTCATAACGTTTCGCGTTTTTTGTTGCGGAAATGAGATCCCATTTCAAAACGCCGTTTCTCATGAACAGTAACCGTCACTTGGTGGGCAAAACATTTCTAGGTAGACTGAAACGTTTTTTTCACGTTTCGTTATGTTTTTGACAGGTTTCATTTCCTTTGATTTTATTCTCAACAACTGCATCTATTACAAACTAAATGTAGGTTAGGTCAACAACTGCATCTATCACGAACTAAATGTAGGTCTGTCATGAGTTAAATGCAAATCCACAACGGCAAAGATGGAGAGAAAAAAATTTAGGGCTTATTCTATGGCGAAGACACCAATAAGTAACACATTTAGGTAAAGCATTTGGTGCCTGTGCTGTGAACGCTGCTAATCTTGTTGTTTTTGCCGCTTTTGCATCGCTGTGCTATGAATGCTGCTAATCCTGCAATTGCTACCACTTCTGCACCGTTCTCCATGGTCGTTGCTACTGCTTCTACATCGCATCCCTGTCCATAACCAGTCAACTCTGTGTGGTAAGTCTTTGCTTCTGCAACAAGCATTCCTCATCCCTCTTCAAAATGGACTAAACCGTGGATTCAGAGACCATTTTTGTACATTATCTCTTCATTGGTCTTTCTTCATTGAGATTCTTTTCTTTGAGTCAGAGTTTCTTATTACAGTAAAGTTCAATCTGCAATTCATATTGTCTCATTTTTAAAGTTCATCTCTTCAAAGTTAATATAGTAAGCTTGTCTTTGGCCTTTCCCTATTCCCATTTCAATGGGGGCAGCAAATCCTTCTATTCATAGATTTAATCTCGGATCTTGCCTTATGCTTATTTATCTATATGAAAGAGCGGCAGCAGAGCTCTGCACTATTTTTAGCTCATCTTTGAGGATTTTATTTGATTATTAACATGCAGTGGTGAATCTGTGTTTATTATTGGTCTGAGACTCTCTCTCTCTAAGTGGGGATTTTATTTGATTATTAACATGCAGTAGTAAATATGCGTTTATTATTGGTCTAAGACTCTGTAAGTGGTATTTAGAATGAAAGATTTAGAATGTTTTTCACTACCTTTTTTGTTGCCAAAGATATTGGTATTTGAACAATAAAAAACGAAATAAAGCAAAAACAAGCCTAAGTGAGTGCTGGAAGCCTAAGAGGAAAACCAAACATCAACAATAATAACTATGAAAATGAAAATGAGCGTTTATTTCTTAGCAAACTCTGATCTATGTCGTCATTTAATATTCTACAAATAAATCCTAACAAAAACATGAAACTAAAATTGAAGTTTCTGGATTATCTCTATATGTAGATGGTGGGTTCTATTCATCAGAATCTAGTTTAGGCCCATTCTTTTACATAATTTTTTTGTATCTCTGTGTAAAGTTTCACTGTAAATTGTTAAAGAAGGCCCATTGTGTAAAGACTGTATCTCTGTTGCATATTTTTTTATGTCTTTGTGCTAAGTAACACTGTAAAGTTTAAGAGAATGAACTGTCAGAGAATGAACATATGAATGTCCTATCATCTCTCCTGCTAAAACATTATTTGAAGCACTATCTTCAAATGGAAATGCATCATTTAATAGATTTGTTCCTGATATCTGGTGTCACTAAAGATTTCCATTTATAAGAATGCAGAAATCATAAACCCTGACTCCAGGAAAGGTTAAGACTGACAATACGTCATTCATGTCTTCATTTATTGTGGTGTAATTTTTGGAAATCTCATTTTGTTTAAAATAGCCTTCTTGTGAATATTTTATATTGTTACTGTCCCAGGATATCATTAAATGCAGTGGGGTAGTTGTTTGCAAATGAATTTTGTCTCCTTTTTCTTTAAATTAATTAAGGATGTGTGTGTGTTTTAAACCTGGAATAGCCACTATTTTTGACTTCCTACATCTCCTAGTGAACCTGGAGACTTTATGCGAACTATAAGGCTCAGTTGTGTAAATTTTTTAGTATATGGATCAATCATGGGTTCATTTTTAGTACCTGTGAATCTGGCATACAGGGATCTATTGTTAAGTAAATACAAATGATAGTTTGTAGTTTCAACCAATAATTTGATGATGCGTCCTTTGATATGATATTTTTGACATTTTAAAACACATATGTTCTTCCTGCATGCCTATAGTTTTATCCTAAGAAAATAGTTAATTTTTGCACTCTGCTGTGTTCCAACCAATTTTGAACAACTATAAATTATGTCATTTTTGTTTCTTTGTATAATAATTTTATATGGTACAGGACTATGCTTGGTCAAAGACTGTGTGTATTAGACAATGGAGTGCTTGGGACTTTCAGAACTTTAGATTGTGGTGTCTGAGAAAATAGTCAATAAAAGACAAATGATATTTGTTTTAAGAAGATAGTGGTTCAAATAATGTAAAGTGTAAACTGTTAGAGAATGAACATATTAATGTCCTATCAATGGTTAATAGTTAGTGTTAAGAGAAAAGAAATAGTGTTATGGTTAACGGTTAGTTGTAGTAGAATTTATTTTAAACTATAAAAATTTTAAGTAAACAAGTAATTAAAAAATAAAGAAATCGTTATTTAAAGTATAACTGTTAGTTGTAGGATAAATAAAGTACTTTTTTAAAAATAAAATTAAAAAATAAACAATAAAAAAATAACAAATTATTTAAGGATAAGGTAAAAAAGACAAAGACCAACAAGAAACAATAGCATAGTGATAGTTAGCACTTTCCCCTATTATAGTTGTCAATTTTCTATTATTGAGAATATTTTCTTCAAGTGAAAATAAGAGAACATAGGAAGATCCAGAAAAGTTAAAAATTGGAACTAAACAATAACATCAAGCAGCAATTAGCACACTCACCAAATCATCCATAGATTTCTAGTACAAACTTCTTTGCCATCTTTGAGGATTTTATTTGATTGTTAACATGTAGTGGTGAATCTGCGTTTATTAATTGGTTTAAGACTTTGAGTGGTATTTAAAATTAAAGATTTTTTTGAACTGGACTTGGAATAATCTTTATTTTTTATTTTTATTTTTTGGATGGAATTCTGTTATACATTGTCTATCAAAAAACATGATTGCAGCGATACATTTTTGTTTTATGGTTTGTTTTAATCTTCTTTGTAAATAATATTTTGAATTTTTATAACAGGCATATAGGATCAATGTTATCTAAAGAAGATTTTTTTTCTGAAGTGCAAGAAGAGCATGGAGAAAAATTGGAATATCAATTATTAAAAAAGGATTTTCAAAGAAAACTATGGACTATAGTAAATGTTAAAGGAAAATATTCTAGAGGTAAGTATAGCAGTTCAAAAAGCAAATCATGGATTTGTCTTTATTGCAACATAAATATAAGTAGTTCTATTGCACGTGTTAGATATCACTTGCTTGGAATTGGGAAGAGAGAGCAAATTTTGGTGTGTAAAAGAATACCAAAATCTGAAAAAGAAGATCTCATTAAGCAATTCGAGCATTTTGATGCCATGTCCACCATTAAGAGTACAGATACACATACAAATGTCAGTAGTTCAATGTCAAATACTAATTTAGAAAAAATGTTTAATTATTCAAATAAAAAAAATGTGAATGCAACTATAGCAAGACTTTTCTATGCATGTGGCATGCTTTTTAACATTGCTAAGTCTCCTTATTTTAAACAAGTCATACAGATGATAAATTCTGCTTCAAAAAGGTATGTGCCACCTTGTTATGAAAAAATTAGAACAACACTTTTAACTAAAGAAAAAGCTAAAGTTGAAGCAAATTTAAGAAGCATAAAGGATAGTTGGTCTACTACAAGTGTTTCTATTTTATCACATGGGTGGACAGATATTACCAACAAACCACTTATTAATATCTTTGCATCATCTACAAAAGGTATTATTTTTATCAAGTCACATGACACTTCAAGAAATGTTAAAAATGTTTTTTATCTAATGGAATTATTTCGTGAGGCTATAAATACAATAGGAAGAGATAATATTGTGCAAATTATCACAGATAGTGCTTCAAATAATGTTTTGGCAAGAGAGATGATAGAGGATGAATATTCAAATATCTTTTAAACTCCTTGTGCAACACATTGCTTGAATCTATTATTAAAAGATATTTATGTTGGTGTTGATTAGATATCTGAAGTTGTAGAAAATGGCAAAAAAAAATTTAGCAATTTATCACTAATCATTCATTATCACAAGCCATCTATAGAAAGTACTCTTTTTTATAGTTATTAAAATATGCAGAAACTAGGTTTGCCTCACAATTTACTATGATTGAATGTCTTTTTAAAGTGAAACAGTCTCTTAAGAAAATGGTAATTTCAGTAAAGTGAGAAAGGTGAAAAATTTTATCAAGTGTTAATTCAAGTTTATGTGAAGAAATTGTTGATCTTATTGTTGGAGGTAGGGAAAAATTATTTTGGAAACAAATTGAAGCTACTTTAAAAGTTTTTTATCCCATCTATGAAGTTTTGAGACTTTGCAATAGTAATTCTCCATCAATAGGAGAAATTTTTGAAAAAATGGATCAAATGAGAGAATCATTGTTTCAAATTTTACAAAATGATTCATTTTCTTTTGATCAGCATACAAAGGATTTAATATGGGAATGTAGTGAAAAGAAATGGAGGATGTTTCATTCTCCCCTTCATTCTATTAGGTTTCTTCTTAATCCAAAATGGTTTCATAAAAAGCTATGAATAGATGAGGAAGTTAACAAAGGTTGGAAAATTTATATTGATGGATGTTTTTCAAGTAGAGAAGATCATGTAAAGATAAAGAAAGAATATGACATTTATATCAAATCAGAGAGAGATTTTGCACATCCTGATTGTGCATATGATCGTGAAGCATTAGATGCTTTTACATTTTGGAATCAATATAGAACTCAAACTCCATTACTGAAGGACGTAGCAATTCATGTTTTATCTCAAGTAAGTTTTCTTTTTTAAATTTTACTTGAAAGATATTTATAAATATTTTTTTGTGAACTAAATATTTAATGACATTAATCTTTTCTTTCTTCATGTTTGTTGCCTCTCTTTAATTTTTGTTGTTTCCTTTATTTAAGCTAAAATAGCATATTTCCTTCTTATTTTTAATAAAGGCTTTTTCACTCTTATTGATTATGGAAGAAGATAATCAAAATCCTTATGCTTATGTAACAAAGATTTTTTAGCGGAATCTTCTTATTAAGTTTTGAATTTAATTCTTTTCTATATTATAGTTTCCAGTGCATCAGCATGTGAAAGAAATTGGAGTAAATATGCATTTATTCACTCAACAAAACGCAACAGACTAGGCACTACAAAGGTTGAAGATTTAGTTTTTGTTCATTCAAATATTAGGTTATTATCTCAATCTTCTCAAGATTACAAAATGGGTTCTCATCAAATGTGGGATTATGGAGGATCTATGGATGATGGAGATGATGAATTTCCTATGGAAGTTTTAGATTCTAATTATGAAAATATATTTGATGATAAAAGTAAAAAACGTATGAAAAATAATAGTAACAATATGGTATAAAAAATATTAAGTATGTTACAAGTTTAACATGCTAATGTATTGGACTTAATATGTCATGTACTCATTTAAAAATTTTTATTTATCAATGACCAAAATTTTTCTTAGATACCAATAAATAAAAATATTGTAAATTTTTATATATAAAAATCATTATATTGTATTGCATTTTAAATTGTTGTTCTATGAACAAACAAATATGCACATAATTTTATTAAAATATAAAAATTGCTAAAGTTACTAAAGAAATATACACATAATTTTATTAAAATATAAAAATTACTAAGGTTCTATATTTAAAGCTCGTTTCTTTTTGGCAACCTGATTGTTTGCCGTTTCCGTTGCGTTGCCGTTGCCGTCACGTTGCGCCATTTCCCGTTTGCGGTAACTATGCTAGACGTTGGACGCCTAATAGCAAAAGCAGTGCTTGGAACTAGATATAATGGATTTTCTAGCGAGGAGGAGAAACTGAATCCTTCAATCAAAATTACCATGGCCTTTTATCCGAAAATTTCTAGCACAAAGATTTTGAGAGATGTGTTTCAATTTTTTTGGCATTTTGTGCGTAAAAACGTTTTGTAGGGCAGTACCATATGTGGACTTGTGAGAATTCCTTCTTGTGTTGGAATACAACTTAGTAGCATTTTTACTGATGCCATAGAATATTTGCAGTGCTAAATGCTAATGATACTATTGAAATTGTCAACCGGTAATCATGACATTTTGGGGTTTATTGATAATTAGTCATATTTCGAGTATTTACATTTTCTGCAATTTTATTCTAAATTGTTTTCAACTTCAAAGGGGTGATTTTGGATGGAGCAACTTTACTACTTACTGTAATTCAAGGACAGATAGCAGAATGTACGTCATCTGTAAACAGGATTGACTCCAAGGATAAAGTGTATCAGTTTATGATTAAGGTGCCTTTGAAGCGCTTTTACATTTTCTCATGCCTTCCCTCCCTAAATGTCCTGCTCAAAGCTTGGATTACTCACAAAGATGGGGAGCTTGGATTACTCACAAAGATGGGGTTCATCAACAGTCAGCCAAGGATGCTGACGATATACATTGCCCTTTAAAATCGAAAATTAATACCTATTTGGACAAACTGTTAGAAATCTTTCTAGTGCATCAAAACCGGATTGCACAAGCGAAGGCATGTAAAAACAGATCTCTTAATCTACAAATGTGCATGAAACAAAAATGCACAAATCAATTTGAAAAAATAGATCGAACTGACCTCCAGCCATTGATGCCATTGATGCCTGAATGTTCCGGATCTACTTTCACACGGGCGCTCTGCGGTGATGGTGTATGCAAACTGTAAGCGACTATGAAAGGGACCTGAACTGCTACACTGCAATTGATTCCCCGTGCCTTGTTCTTCCATCAAGAAGTCAGAAGGTCCAAGAATCAGTTACCATTTATTAGAAAAATATGAGACCATTTCCAGATAACAATGAATTGGTTGGAACGGATGGATTGCAACGAAAACGGTCATGTTGCTGTCCAAAGCTATCACATTGTTAACTGAGATAGATGTTTACAACAAGTTTAGAAGTCTTATCTCATCTCCAGGGAAAATTCTAAAACTATCCAATAGTAGAAACAGAAAGTGTAGTTCACCAGGGAAAATTCTAAAACTATCCGATAGTAGAAACAGGAAGTGTAGTTCGCAAATAATAAACTGCTAATTCATTGTTACAATCTCCCACTTGGTCTCCATATTTATTCTAATATCCAACTTTCAAGAAACAAATACATAAATCATGGCGATAGTTCCTCTTAATGCGAGTAGTATCTTCCATGTATTACAATGTATTATTTCTCAAAGTTAATTCCTTTATATGGTAACTTTGACTGTATGAACAAACCCAATGTTTATTCGCGGTCCAACCTTATGTGTGTGTTCGCTAATGAATTTATGCGCAACTATATGAGAAAATGCACAACTGAATAGAGTTTCATTAACACTGTAATGTTGTACAACATATTACATCATGGAACCAAGTCCCATCCGAGTGACATGATCCTTGAATGACCGTGGTGGCATTCCTTTGGTCAAAGGATCAGCTAGCATTAATTCAGTGCTGATATGATCTATGACCACTTTATTTTCTTTAATGCGATCCCTTATGGCTAAGTACTTTATGTCGACGTGTTTATTTCGACTGCCACTCTTATTATTCTTAGCCATAAAGACAGCAGCTGAATTGTCACAAAATATCTGTAATGGCCTAGATATTGAATCCAGAATTCTAAGCCCTGATATGAAACTCTTTAACCATACACCATGTGAAGTAGCCTCAAAACAAGAAACGAACTCTGCCTCCATTGTGGAAGTAGCAACCAAGGTTTGCTTTCCACTCCTCCAGGAGATGGCTCCTCCAGCTAGCATAAAAACATAACCTGATGTTGATTTCCTGGAATCAACGCAGCCAGCAAAGTCTGAATCGGAGTAGCCAATCACCTCCAAATGGTCAGTTCGTCGATACATAAGCATGTAATCCTTTGTACCTTGAAGGTACCTCATGACTTTCTTTGCAGCCTTCTAGTGGTCGATACCTAGATTACTCTGATATCGGCCCAACATCCCCACAGCAAATGCAATGTCAGGTCATGTGTAGACTTGAGCATACATAAGGCTTCCAATAGCTGAAGCATATGGAATGTTGCTCATGTGACTTTTCTCTAAATCATTCATAGGGCACTGGTTCAAATTGAACCTGTCACCCTTTACAATGGGTGCAATACTTGGTGAACAATCTTTCATCCGAAAACTCTCTAGAACTTTATTAATATAGGTTTCCTACGATAGACCCAGAATATATCTAGATCTATCCCTATGGATCTTAATGCCAAGGACATAAGATGCCTCACCCATATCCTGCATGGTAAAATTCTTAGAGAGAAATTGTTTCACCGCATATAAAAATCCATGATCATTGGTTGCAAGAAGGATATCATCCACATAGAGGACAAGAAAACAGATTTTACTCCCACTGACCTTCTGGTATATGCATTGATCCATGATGTTTTCTTCAAAGCCAAATGAAGTGATGACATCATGGAATTTCAAATACCACTGACGGGAGGCCTGTTTCAAGCCATATATAGACTTCTTAAGCTTGCATACCAATTGCTCACCATCATTAGAGGAGAATCCTTCAGGTTGTTTCATATAAACCTCTTCCTCTAGATCACCATTAAGGAATGCTGTTTTCACATCCATTTGATGTAGTTCAAAATCAAAGTGAGCTACCAATGCCATGATCACACGAAGGGAGTCCTTCTTAGATACAGGAGAAAAGGTCTCCATGTAATCTATTCCCTCCTGCTGAGTGAACCCTTTGGCAACAAGTCTAGCCTTATATCTTTCAATGTTGCCCAAGGAGTCTCTTTTAGTCTTGAAGACCCATTTGGATCCTATGGCTTTAACACCATTGGGCAACTTGACAAGATCCCAGACTCCATTAGTGGACATAGAGTTCATCTCATCTTTCATGGCATCATACCATAAGTCGGATTCCTTACAACTCATGGCTTGTGAAAACGTGTCAGGATCATTTTCGGCTCCTATGTTGTAGTCAGATTCCTGTAGATACACTATATAGTCACTAGGAATCGCTGATCGCTTTATTCTAGTAGATCGTCTTAATGTTGGTTCATCAGGCTCCTGAGGGGCAAGATGATCAACGGGCTGTTCAACAGGAACTGGTATCTGTTGTTCAGCTGGATCTACCATGTCTTGATCAGCAGTTTGTGGAACTTCAATGACTGGTGGATGTACATCACGTATTTATTTTGTAGGCGTGTTGTGTACAACAATCAATCGAGTACTTGAAGTAGAGGGTTGAGCATCCGCATGATCAGTCGCTGGAATTTCGTTCCAGGAATGATGACTCCCACTAATCAAGTCATTCTCAAGAAATTTAGCATTCCTTGATTCCACAAACCTAGTAGTATGTGATGGACAATAAAATCTGTATCCCTTAGACCGTTCGGCATATCCAACGAAATACCCACTTATGGTCCTAGGGTCTAGCTTCTTCTCTTGTGGATTATAGACTCTTACCTCAGACGGGCATCCCCAAATGCGTATATGTCGCAAACTCGGTTTCCAACCTTTCCACAATTCAAATGGTGTCTTAGAGACAGCCTTGGTTGGAACTCGGTTTAATATATACACTGCCGTCTTAAGGGCTTCATTCCACAAAGACTTAGGAAGCTTGGAGCTGCTAAGCATACTCCGCACCATGTCCAATAATGTTCGGTTTCTTCTTTCTGCCACACCATTTTGGTCCGGAGAACCAGGCATAGTGTATTGGGCAACAATCCCATGCTCTTGAAGAAACTTAGCAAAGGGACCAGGTGCTTGTCCATCATCAGTGTATCTACCATAGTATTCACCACCTCTATCAGACCTCACTATCTTTATTTGCTTACCGCATTGTTTCTCTACTTCAGCCTTAAATACCTTAAAGGCATCTAAAGCTTCATTTTTGTGATGAAGCAAGTAGAGATACATGTATCGTGAGTAGTCATCAATAAAGGTAATGAAATACCGTTGATCATATGCATCCATATCTGGACTACAAATATCCGTATGTATGATTTCTAATATGGCAGAACTCCTCTTGGCACCTTTCTTTGACACATTGGTCTGCTTTCCCTTTATGCAGTTTACACAAGTGTCAAAGTCAGTAAAATCAAGAGTACTAAGTACTCCATCAGTTACCAAGCGCTTGATTCTCTCAATGGAGATATGGCCTAATCTACGATGCCATAACATAGAGGATTCCTCATTCATAACACATCGCTTAATGCCAGCATGAACATGCATAGAAGTGTAAGAAGTGTCGTTTTGTAAATTAAGTTGAAAAAGACCATCTGTTAATGTACCATTTCCAACTATTTCAGATCTATAAGATACACTGAACATAGTATCTGAAAAGTTAAAGGAAAATCCCAATGATACAAGCCTTGATACAGAAATTAAATTCCTTGAAAAACAAGGAATGTAAAATGTCCTTTCCAAATCCAAAACAAAACCACTACTTAAAACTAATTTGCATGTGCCAATCGCTTCCACATGTGAGCGCATCTTGTTGCCCGAATAGATGCATGACTCACTTCCTACTGGCTTCCTTAGGTTTGCTAATCCCTGCAAGGAATTAGTAACATGGATTGTAGAACCGGAGTCAATCCACCATGTGTTATGACTAACATCAACCATATTAGATTCAAAACAAACAAATGAGGATTGAGTACCTTTCTTTTCAAGCCATCTCTGATGTTTAAGGCAATCTTTCTTTATGTGCCCTTTCTTTTTACAGAAAAAGCATCTAGATTCCTTCTTGATATCAGCTTGTGGAGGGATTTTTCCCTTCCCTTTAGTGTTGACTTGTTTTGTGTTCTTTCCTTGCATGGCCAGATGCACACTTTCCTTCGCTTCAATGGCAAGTCTACCCTCTTCTTGCACACACATGGTCATCAATTCATTAATTGACCATTTGTTCTTATGTGTGTTATAAGAAATCTTAAAGGGTCCATACTGCGGTGGGAGCGTGTTTAGGATGTAATGCACAAAGAAAGATTCAGACATCTCAACCTCAAGTGTTTTTAGTTGAGCCGCTATGTCCCTCATGTGCATGATGTGCTCACGCACACCACCAATTCCAGTGAGCTTCATGGATGAGAACTTCATTATCAAGGTGCTGGCCAATGCTTTGTCTGATGTTTCAAATTGTTCATCAATAGCTTTTAATAAAACACGCACATTGTTATACTGTTCCAATGATCCACGTATACTAGCCGAGATCTTGGTTTTTATAAACATTACGCAGAGACAATTAGATCACTCCCATTTATCATAAAGACCAATATCATCTGGATGGCTGGTCGCATTAACCGCAGGTGGTTCATCCTTACGGATAGCATAATCAATGTCCATCCATCCTAAATGAAGGAGAATTCTCTCCTTCCACACCTTGTAATTATCACCCATCAATTCAGGAATGTCACATTTAAAGTCAGAGTAATTTACAGGTTGCATAGCTGCAAAATAAACATGCTTATGTCATTAAATTTTAGGCTATAAACTGTAGTACATGTGTACCAATGTAAACATGCAAAAATATGAATCACATGACATAAAATTGCATGTGGGCTAAATTTTAATTCAAACAGACTCATATATCCTTATGAGGAAACTATTGAATTATATGCCTTTTCTTAATCCCTGTGGGCAAATTAAAAAAAATAATTCAACATTTCATCCTGATTGACCACATTAAATATAATAGAAATTCTTGTGGGATAAAGTCTATTATATTACATGTGATTAATCACAATTACTTATGTGATCCAAAACTCTTAATTTATAATTTTGTATAATCAAAGATGTTGTGGCCACTCTATGACTATACAAATTATAAGGATCACTAGTAAATGATGCAAAAATTTTCTTTTTCTTTTTTTTTTGTTATACATACGATTACATTATGCATCAAAATCAGTATTGACAAAATGCAATTAAATTCTAAGCAAGCATGAAAAAACCTACAATCATTTCTTGCTTGAAAAACACCAAAACATGAGTCCATAATTGCCCTTTTTCAAAACAACAATGGAATATATATCTATATATATATTTTCTGCCACATGAATCATTTAAATCAATGCATCTTTATTTCGAAAAATGGTAGTGTTAAAACTGTCATTCCAAATGCCAAAATTACTCACCCATGTGAGCAAATTAAATATTTCAAAGGCCATCAGTTTAAATTCAAATGTCCAAAATAGTGCATTTATCAAGGACCTTTTCTGTACTTAGATTCCAAAGTATTGATAAAATAAATTTCAAAAAATAGTGTTTAAAATAGATAAAACTTTATATTGATGTCCAAATCGCAGTAAAATTCATTTTTCATGTCAAAGGATATTTCAAAAATACCACCAGGAAAAATAAAAGGTTTCATCATTAATCAATCGGAAAAATAAAAATCCTCATTGGAGCATCGCGCAGCGTGAAAACGAAAAATAATATACCAAGGCCAACATTCAACATGATAAATAGTTTACGTGTGAAACGGTTTACGTTATTTTCATAACCATATTGAAAGCCGCATGTAATAAAACTCCATTCATTGCTTACAGAAATAGCAACAGCAATATTCAATCCTTTACTCTTCCTACAGCACCCATTGCCTCAATCAGATAGACAATCGGATAGACTGCCCGAGATAGCACCATTCTTTCAACATAGCAGATCCAAGGCCAGAAGAAAACATAAGGCCAGCATGAAAAATCAAGGATCCAAACGCTGAATCACTCATTCTAATTGAGCTAAAGGGGCACCATAAATCGAGGTTCCAGATCTCACTAGATCTACTAACATCATAAAAATATGCAGACAAAATTGTAGAAACCCTGAAATGCATAAACAAAAATCGCAGAAATTTGTAGACAGAAACAATGCAGCAAAACCCAGAAAACCAAAACTAAGCATCAAGGCAGAGATCTATGGCTCCGATACCAAATGTTAGAAATCTTTCTAGTGCATCAAAACCGGATTGCACAAGCGGAGGCATGTAAAAACAGATCTCTTAATCTACAAATGTGCATGAAACAAAAATGTACAAATCAATTTGAAAAAACAGATCGAACTAACCTCCAGCCATTGATGTCATTGATGCCTGAATGTTCCGGATCTACTTTCACATGGGCACTCTGCGGTGATGGTGTATGCAGACTGGTGGCGACTGTGAAAGGGACCTGAACTGCTACACTGCAATTGATTCCCCGTGCCTTGTTCTCCCATTAAGAAGTCAGAAGGTCCAGGAATCAGTTACCATTTATTAGAAAAATATGAGACCATTTCCAGATAACAATGAATCGGTTGGAACGGATGGATTGCAACGAAAACGGTCATGTTGCTGTCCAAAGCTATCACATTGTTAACTGAGATAGATGTTCACAACAAGTTTAGAAGTCTTATCTCATCTCCAGATAAAATTCTAAAACTATCCGACAGTAGAAACAAGAAGTGTAGTTCGCAAATAATAAACTGCTAATTCATTGTTACACGAACAACATAGATACTTGCATACTCAATCGCTTGGACGGATCTGTATTAAACCAGAAGATTTACTACGCAAATTGTCGCATAATGGATCTAATAGTATCATGTCAGGTATGTCTTTATTCATGTATTTCGTTTTTTCCCCATCAAATAACTGCCAAGTCAATACTTGATCACAGATTTACAACTTTATGGTCTCTGGTACTGTTATGTTGAAGTGGGAGAAAGTCGGTTCTTTATTTTGAAACCAATAGCGGTGCATTCCTTATCCAACCTACCACAGGAGTTAAAATCTGTCTTCTGCATGGATTTGTGCATCGAAGAAAACAGTGATTCAAAGGTATTATTTATTTAGATCATCTCCCTCTGTTATTGAAGCAATGCATAACACAAGTGGTTCCTCTGTAGGTGTCAGAAGGCAAAAACTATAAGCTTGTGAGTAAATGTATCTGCCCTCGACAATATGTGTATGTTGATTTATTCAAGGATGTGGCACTAGTGATTTTACGTGCCGAGGACTACGAAGTCTTATCACGCATGGAAGCACTCTTGTTTTTTCATTTTCAAAATCATATCCTACCATTTTCATGTTCTTATATGGGCGACTAACGTAGTATTTCTTTTTTATTGCATTTTCACTCCATTTTGCATATTTTTAGCAAATTCAAATAATTTCTGAAGCCTTAATGAAATTGAACAGTATGAAATTAGCCGCTCTGCGACGCTAGAGGATATGCTAGGAGCTGTACTCGTACTTTCAAGGAAGTTGCTTCGAGATATCGGATTTGAGGACATCACCGTAAAATCTGATCATCCAACTCTCTATGATGAGAGTAGCATGAATCATATAGCAGATGCGGGTTTGTCAATTGATGAATGTCTTCCTTATCTGATTCCACACTGATGTTGGACTTGCCCGTGTACGACTTAGCAAACTTACGGTTTCCAGAAGCATATTGTTGTTATTTTTATTATCATGTTAAGATCACCTTACTCATGCTAGTTTTAACCAGCAGACGAGTAAGGATTGAAACTGTAACATACAACAGCAGAGTGTGGTACCCATTGTAGGAAAGAGGGCAAAGCAAAGTTTCTACACCTGCATTTCAATTGATAAAATTACGCAGGCTTCTGTTAGTACGCCATGATGGTGGTTAAGTCATGGGTGTGAGTGGCCTTAGTGAAAATCCAGATTTTCCTGTATTTCGTTAACTAGGGGCGATCTAAGAAGCTATTAAATTTTCCATTCTCCACTATTTATATAACATGACATACCCACCTGTATTGATAATTGGACTCGAATTTGCTGATTAGTACATTATCCATCGATGTTCCCGTACTTGACTGAAGGTACAGTACAGCCTCTGAAATGTAGTGTATTTTGGCGTTGTTGCTTCAACAGTATCTTGAAGGCTCCTACCAACTTGAGGCTTAACTGTGCCTTACGACGTAACTTGTAATGCTGGAGTCTCTGTTTGGAGGGCATGGTAAGCAAGCACCAATGACACGAAACGGAAGCAGGCACGAAAATACCATGAATTCTGGCAACGGCCCGCCCGGTTCTGTAACGTCACATAAAGCAATTACAAATCAACAAACTGAAACGTTTAGTTTCGTACTCTCACGAAGGAAGGAAATAAACGGCCACATTAGAGCACATCGATCAAACTTTTGTGAAAGATGGAAAGCAAAAGTTTGAGCTTCCTGAGAGATTTGTGCAGCAGGAGAGGAGAGGCCGCTTTGTTTGTTTGCTCTGCTTGCTCTGACTTTTTTATCAAACTTTAAACATACGATGTCGGGAGGAGGGGGAGTGCAGGCCTTACCTTTTTTGGGCGTGGCCACAGCATGTTGCAGTTGTTGCAGTGTGAATTGCAGTTGCAATGATGACAAGGGAGAGGGATATTATGATTATGGGCCAGGATTTGGATTTGCAGGGCACGTTCGTGCCTCCTTGACAGAATCAGATGCAACAGAGGACGAGCACCATGACGCCTGTTCCTGTTCCTGCTCCTGCTCTTCCTTTCAAGAAGGTTTCTGGGCTTCATTGGCATCTGCTTCAGCATCTACATGCTCTGCCGTAGAATTGGTGGAGGCTACACACATGGTATTCACTCACCTGTTCTTTCCCATTGAATTAACTGTCTGATTTTGGGTTTTGTTTTTTTTTTTAACATAACGATTAATTGCGTTTGCAAAGGTCCTTGATTCTGTGTCTGTTTCCGAGGAAATCCACGTTATTGTGGTTTTCCTGAAACTAGCCATGTTGTCTGATGGGTCCACGGTGGCTTTTTGTGTACGGAAGTAGCTTTAAGTTTTCGAAGGTATTTCTTTGCTGGAAATCAGATATCGGAGGGTGGTAGTGCAAGGTAAATCGAATCGATAGTAGCGGGGTGCATCTGACACAAGTAAATGAAAACAATTATTACATGTTTTGACATACAAGATCTTTATTAACGAACGGCCAACAGGGAACTTTTACAAGCATCAGAACAAAAATAATCGAAGAAATTAAAAGATTAAAACAAAATAGATAAAGTTGCTATTTATTGCAAACTTTTTTTCATCTGCAACCAAAATATACAACTTTCTGACAACCAAATCAAAATCAAATTTCCATATCATGATTGAGTAAAGATAATAATTTTAAGAAAGCCTTCACAATAACCCATCGTTACTTCATAAAAAAACTAATAATAATTAGAATTTTATTGACTAACATGTGCGTGTGGTACAATATGATCAAGCTTCATAGCTATAAACCCCAAAAGACGTAAGAATTTGAGATGCAAGAATCTTCATAGGAAGAAATTTAAAAATTAGCTTGGTTGACTTTTGGCTTCACATGTACCTAATTACCGTACATTAGCACTCTGTGTCTTTACTTGTCTATTAACTATGTTATTTTAAGATAATTAACTTCTTATTTCTACAGAAATTTAATAGAGCATTGTAACAAAAGTGCTCTTGCCAAAGCATAGTACTACCATCCTACATCACACATGCTAGTATGGCTTGTTATTTCATTCTTGGTGCAATCATTTGAAGGGGGATGCTGAGGTTTTTATCTAATGTTTGAAATAAACTGTTTTTCCTGGGTATATTATGTATTTAGACTTAGATTTTGTTGAATTTTGCAAGCTCCTTGTTCGCTTTGCTCAAACTGGCATTATTTATTTCTGGATTTTATTATTCTAGAATTGCTTAGTATGCGTACAAAGGTCACAAAGGATTCTCCTTTGCCAACATTGCTCCTATTTAAGTTCATATGACATTCATGAAATGTACAAGATGAAATATGCTAAACTATGCTTCATGCTAATTTAAGTCCTGATGATGCCTAATGTATAATTCAAGCTTGAGTTACAAATTACTACCTTTCTATTTCAAGTTACCCAACCATTCTAACATTTTTCAAGATGTAACTTGCAATCACAAAGTATAATTTACATTCTGAAATAAACTATTACATTATTAATTTGTTCATATTAAGTTCTACAAAGTTGTCATGTTGACTATAAGTGCGGAAACACAGTCATTTAATTTTGGTTTCAACAACCCCAACTCTAAAACTCTACAACTACAACCATTAGGATGCAAAGTGTTTGCATTGTTTTTGTTTAAACTAAGGTTGAATGTGCTTCAAGACAAATATAAGGTGAAGTTATGTAAAAAGCAGAAAAGAGAATTCAACATTGGGACATTAATATTCCTTAGTATTTGATGATTTGATGTACTCTCTTTTCTATGTTGATGATTTGATGTACTAAAAAATATTTTTTAAAAAATCATTATTTATTTTTTGGGCTACGTCTATTATAAAGATCTTGAGTGGATAAAGCATAGCTCATTTGGTTAGAGCATATGGCTTGTGATATGTAAATATATTCTTCTTCGATGTATTTTTCTTAAGTTCTTCTAAAGTATCATGTCAATCTTGTGTCTTTGGTTTAATCTTTTGAGTTTTAACACACACACCTTGATGAGTGGCGAGGTACCCCTACACTCAACCATACGAATACGAGCGTTTCACGCATGATCCGGTCGAACTCCGCAGACGAACTAGTTGTGGTATCTAGACAATTATCCTTACGTCATAGTTCGTTGTCTTCCCACCTAGACTAGTATTAGCTTTGTCACGTATGGTTTAGTCCAGAGTGAGGTGTATGATGTGTTTCTACACTAATGCTACTCTTGGGTATGCTAGAAAATAATATTACTAAGCTATGAGAGAGAGGGTGAGAAAATCTAAACTAGCCTAAGTGCGATGAGCATCCATTCCTCAATCATCCGTACACATCTTGGACCTTCTGCACAACTACCACTAGGATTACTAAGCGCAGATCCTAGGTACGCTACTGGGTTACCAAGTAGTCACACTTAAATGCTCGTGATCAAGTCGTACTCATTCCGCGTTTTAACATGAGTTAAGGATGAGAGATATTAACTAAGAAAGCAATAAACAACAATTAAATAATTAATTAATTAAACTAAGTGAATGCTGCAATGATGAAGTAATCTCGATCTTTATTTCCGGTCATGTGCGTGTCCAAGTACATCACACTCGAATAAGGATGTTGTACAATTACAATCACCACACTGCGGGCATACACTGGGAAATAATTCTAACTCTAAGAAGGAAAAACTGCAAGAGTTTGGATAAGGAACTAAGAACTAACTCCTAGAACAAGGAAAGCTGCCTCTTATTTATAGAAATTGAGGCACGCCGCTATATCGCGGGGCGAACACGATATCGTGGCTGCGATATTGGGGATCTGATAACTGTGCTTGACAGACCATATCTTGTATCGGGGCTCCGATAACTGGGCCTAACAGACCATGACTCATCATACCCCCACGATTGAATGAAAATTCATCCTCGAGTTAAAGTGAGAACAAGCTCCATTGATTACACAGTGGATAGGTATGGGATTATTGACTGACTAGAATGGATTCATGTTGCAGTGTGGATTCAAAATAAAATTGAGACACAACACAAAAGAAAATCCTATGATTACAAAATTGGATGGAACTCATGTAATTCCTGGTGGAGGTGGCTCCTCCATGGGTGTGTTTCCCTTTTCTTGCACTCCAGGTCGTGGGATTTGATGGCGTCGAAGTATGGCTTGGAGTTTCTCCTCTTGTAAGGCCTTGAGTGCCTTGGCGTGCGTGTAAGTTTGCACTTGTGCCATAGAGGCACCCCAGTCAACCTTCTCTTTTTCTTCCACCATCCTTTTATTCTCTATCAACAGTTTATTAAGTTGCTTGGTTCTGAAAGTGTCCAACTAGTTCTGAGCAACCTTTGGCCCTATAATTGGAAGGTTTAATACTTCTGAAATGGCTTGAACAGAGAAATCAATAGTCACACCACAATTGTTAACTATGGTGTCTTTTTATTTATTGTGCCAAAATTGGTATGTTTCCCCTAAGTACCAGGCACCGCTTTCAGAGAGGGTACGCCATAATGGGGACCCTTTGAGGTGATTCCTAATGGCCTCTAGAGCAAATTTTGTGAAAGGTCCAAAGTTTAATTCCATGATCACTATAGTGAATATGGACCTTTCATGGATGGTCTGAACACAATCCTGGGGCAATGTGAGATATTGTCCTTGTTCAAACGCTGCTGCAGCTCCTCCTTCTGCCTGCCTTGATTGTATAGTACCAGGGTCTTCTTGGTGGATACTAAATGATTGTTCCTCCTGCTCTGCATGTTGTTCAGCATAAACTTGTCCTTCACCTCTCCTAGGTCATTTGATTGCACCTTGAGAAGGACCTTCCTATTATCTGTGTTTCAAGGCCATCTGCAATCACACGGGGCCAATCGTTAGTAAGGTTGTTACCAATGTTAGGTTATACCTTACTGCTTGCCTTAATAGATTTACTTTATCCCTGTGTGATGTTAATTATTGGAAGAACATGTCCCCAAAAGATTATAATGTTGAGTCCTTTTTGCTTAGGTGGTTTCCAAATCTAATTTTCTAGTATAGTCTAAGGGGATGAAATTGTTTTTGATACATTTTATTCTTAATTTTACAACTAATTACCCTTAAAGATGTCCTTCGGGCGATGATGAATTTCAAAAAATTTATGCGCTATTCGGTGTGTGCCCCTCCCCCACGACTAAGCTGAACACTCCAGGTTCAAGTAGGTTCAAACAGAATGAAAATCAGAGTATCAGCGAGCGAGTTATGGATATGAAAGCAAGGGATGTGCAATCACAAGTCGTAGAGAGGAATTTGAAAAACTTTCCCTACGTGAAAAATTGCAAATGATGTTGATTAGCACAGGGGGGTCACGTATGTATATTTTCATCAAAGTTAGGGCACTTAGAGAATGTACCGAATTTTTAATATTTGTTTTGAAATTAAATGATGTAAACTAAGGACATCTGGACAATTGTTAAAGGGTTCCAGGGTAATTTAACTAGTTTTGAAGGCACGAAAATTATGATGGTGTGGAATTTATCAATAAGGACCTTGGATGGTAGAGAAAAAGGCTATGTGATGGTTCATAGGAATGTTGAATCGGAGGGATAGTAATAAGGAAAAGAAAATCATTGGCAATATGCTAAGAATAATAAATGGTGTGTGGAAGATGGGTCATGAGTGCAAATTACAAAAATTACACAAGTGGGTCTTCCCCAAAGCAAGTTCCAACCTTTAATGCCCTTGCATAACCACACTTAAAAGTGTCCATGGGCACTCAAAGGGTTAAATGTAATCCACACCGATTCCACAAAACACACACATGTAAATATCACTGGAATGAGGTAAGAGTTCTACGCTACACGAGACACAAGTGACAATTACATGAATAGTAAGATGAGACGAACTACAGAAGGGATTGTAGAGATTAGGACATGAGGTAACTAACCCAGGGCACAGTGAATCCTGCGTGTAAAGCATGATTAAGGTCTCATTGACTCGTTGTTCCAAGATCAGGACCAAGTCCATTCCTCTGATCAGTGACACTGCATTGTTTCTTCCCATGATGAGCGACTATGAGAGTACTAAAACAACAAGGTGTACAATCACTTGGCATTTTGGTTCAAGGGAGGAGTGATTTTTGCTTTGTGGCACTTTCCTTTTCTTCTTCCTTTCTTCTTTTTTTTGAATGAATGAATCTAGAGAAGCCGCCAACCTTCAGGCATGGGTGCATGTCTTTCTAGTGGGACCCCCTAGAACACCATTGGATCTTTGAGTGCCTTTTGATTACTCTTACTTCCATTTTTTGTTAGATCTACAAGGATCTTAGTACAACCACGTTACATGATAACTCTCATAGACGTCACCAAAGAGAATCCGTAAGTCCCCTTGATGTCACACCCTAATCATTCCCTCTTGATCCATCCTTCTTCATTCCAAGTACAATGAACACAAAATTAATTTTAAGTTTTTAAGAATGTCAAGAATATCATTGTACTCTTAAACAAAGCCTATTATTTGTAGAATGGATGAGTGGGTGTAATGGGCTCACTTTCCACATAATTGATCACTCAAGACTCGATAGCATAGAACACACCTCAACCAACGAGCCACATGAGTGTTTTATTCATAGATGAGATTACTTATAAGAATGTAAAGAGACAAAAAGAAAAAAAGATAAAACAAGAAATTGAAAAATGAAAAGATGGAAAACAAAAAGTTGTAAAATTAAAGAAAATGAAAAGTATTTATTAATCCTACTTGCTATTAGAATGGGGGATATCCCTCATAGCTAAATGGTTGAGGATGGTAAGGATTAATAAATGATGATGGGGATCCTTGCATGTTGGAAATATTGGAACTTGGTCGTACTTACCCCATCGGGGTTCACACACCTGATTATAGTAAGCATAGTGGGGTAATTTGTAAGGTGTGGTTCTTGAGTAAAGAGTTGACCCACTATGATGTTTGTGATCAAAAGATGGTATGCAAGGATCGGGTTGTTGCTCTCCATTCTTGCGTTCATTGGGCCGTATGATTTTTGGAGTGTTAATTGGTGGCCCTGATGGAATTACATGAGGCGTTGGGTTCGAATATAAGGATGCACCACAGGTTTGGACTTGTGTAGAGTTGGAGGATGCAGTGGCCTCAGAATTGTGTTGTCCCTTCTTACGATCATGTTTGAAGAAGGGACGCTTTTGATGTTGCTGAGGTCTCTCACTACTATTGGCAGTAGTAGCACAAGTAACATTCGTGGGTTGTTGCTATGGTGCAGACACCTTAGGAACAGTTGGTAGTGATGTAGAAGGAGGGAAAGGATGAGAGTGTTGAAAATTAGGAGTACACAAGGTGGTGGTTGTGTTGAGGACATGGGCAGATAGTATTGAGGAGAATAGTAATGTGATGAGGTAGAGTATGTTAACCTAGCTGGGGAAACAGGATGTTGAACAAGATAAGCGTTTGGCTTCGGATGATACGAAGGATGTCTCCAGTTTAGGGGTGGTCTCCCCCACAACTGGGATTGTTGCCACTGTGATCAAACATAGTATCTCTGTACGAACTCTGGATGTAACATGTTTCCCCAATGCTCATATAAATGGAACAAGATTGGGCATTGGCCCTTGGGGTGATCGTACAAGCATATGTTGCACTCATACGTATGATTGGCAGTTGAGCTCTTATTTTCCTTATCCCTTCTTTTCAAATGTCTAATGATATTTTGTCCTGCTTCTTGGGTTGTCAAAACTCTATCTCCAATAATATCAATAACTTCTCCACACTTTTTATACGTCCATTCCAACATCTTATTGATCTTTGCCTCGACTTCCTCTAATGATTGTTGTACTGGCAAAGACGGTTCTTTCTCCTTGTGATAAGTCGATTTCTCCTTTTTATGATCATGGACCTTTGTTAAGTTGAAATTTTGGTCCCGTTGATGTTTTTCAACACTCTTCCATCTAGCCATTTCTCCTTCCTCTTTTGCTACCTACTTAATAAGCTCTTGGACTTGATGGATTTGTAGTTTGTATAGTTGACCTTGGGCATACATCCCTAGGGTCTTTCTTGTTTCATCACGAAGCCCATCAATGACATGATACATTAGCCTTTCCTCGGAGAACCCATGGCCTGGATAGTTGTTTAACAGTGCATAATATCTTTCTAAGGCCATGTCCAAGGGTTCATGTTGTGCTTGTTTCCACTCTTGGATTTTTTTCCTCAAGATTGACACTCTTGCGTAGGTTTGATATCTTTCGTTAAAGAGTTCTACCATTATTAACCAACATCATATTGAATTTGGCTTTAACGATCTATACCATACTTTTGCTTGGCCAACGAGTGTCATAAGAAAGAGCTTGAGTTTTTGCCATCCGTTATCAATGTTGTTCCATGCACAGACATCATAGAAGGCTTGTAAATATTGATGTTGATTTAATTCATAGCCTCCTGAGAAATTAGGGAAGTTGTTTAAATCGAGCCTAGGTAGATGGCTCTCTTTACAATGCCTATGGGAGATTTGAACAGCCTCTTGTATTTGTGTTAGGCTTTTAGTGGCCAGTAGGGGTTCCTTGTCATCAGGTAAGTTATGCTTTCAAGCATTGGGACGATGTGGCCTTTGTTTATATTTATAAGAAACCCCCACTTCGGATTGCGTACTCCAATCTTCATTGTCAGATAATTCGTTGGTTCTCCAATGAATTTCCTCACTAGATGTGGCATTATTATAGTCTTGTAGGAGAGGCATGATTGTGAAGCTGCGTGTGAATTCGTATGTGACTTTTTATAATTAATTCTTCTTAAAATATGTATCATTAATTCCTATACAGTGACCTTGTATGATATAACTAATCTAGATAACTAGCACAGTCCCTAGCAACGGTGCCAATGCTGAGTGGTGAGGTACCCTTACACTCAACCATACGAATACAAGCGTTTCACGCACGATCTGGTCAAACTCCGCAGACGAGCTAGTTGTGGTATCTAGACAGTTATCCTTAGATCACAGTTCGCTGTCTTCCCACCTAGACTAGTATTAGCTTGTCACGTATGGTTTAGTCCAGAGTGAGGTGTATGATGTGTTTCTACACTAATGCTACTCCTGGGTATGCTAGAAAATAATATTACTAAGCTATGAGAGAGAGGGTGAGAAAATCTAAACTAGCCTAAGTGCAATGAGCATCCATTCCTCAATCATCCGTACACATCTTGGACCTCGTGCATGACTACCACTAGGATTACCAAGCGCAGATCCTAGGTACGCTACTGGGTTACCAAGTAGTCACACTTAAATGCTCATGATCAAGTCGTACTCATTTTGTGTTTTAACACGAGTTAAGGATGAGAGATATTAACTAAGAAAACAGTAAACAACAATTAAATAATTAACTAATTAAACTAAGTGAATGCTACAATGATGAAGTAATCTCGATCTTTATTTTTGATCATGTGCGTGTCCAAGTACATCACACTCGAATAGGGATGTCGTACAATTACAATCACCACACTACGGGAATACACTGGGAAATAATACTAACTCTAAGAAGGAAAAACTGCAAGAGTTTGGATAAGGAACTAAGAACTAACTCCTAGAACAAGGAAAGTTGCCTCTTATTTATAGAAATTGAGGCAAGCTGCGATATCGCGTACGCGATATCATGGGGCGAACGCGATATCGCGGCTGATGCGATATCGTTGATGCAATATTGTGGCTGCGATATTGGGGATCCGACAACTAGGCCTGATAGACCATATCTTGTATCAAGGCTATGATAACTAGGCTTGATAGACCATAACTCATCACACCTTAAAAGAAAAGAATTTATATTTCAAGAAGCATTGTTGGATGTATGAAATAAGCTCATTTATTTATTGAGGGAAGCCATGTAATGGAATACCAAATTAAAAAAGAGACATATGAAGAAATTGTTAAAATCATGTATGAAAAATTACAAATAAATAAAGTTTTAGCTTTTGATCAAGGGGCCAATGGTGAAAGAGAAATTAAGTAGCCAACTCCATATTGTTAGGATAAGGCTAAGGTAATAGATGAAAAATATATTAAAAATTTTAGAAAGTATAGAGTAAAACAATTGATGAGCGGCGAGGTTCCCCTACACTCAACCATACGAATACGAGCATTCATGCATGATCTAGTCGAACTCCGTGGGCAAGCTAGTTGTGGTATCTAAATAGTTACACGTTGATCGTAGTTCGCTGTCTTTCCACCTGGACTAGTATTTGCTTCGTCACGTATGGTTTAGTCCAGAGTGAGGCGTATGCTGTGATCCTAAACTACTGCTACTCCTAAGTGCGATGAGCATTTGTTCCTTAATCATAATCTTGATTAAACTAATGAGTAATAGGAAATGAGGTCTAAGCTAACCTAAGTGCGATGAGCATTTGTTCCTTAATCATCCGTACACATCTTGGACCTCGTGCATGACTACTATTGGGGTTACCAAGGGTAGATCCTATGTACGCTACTAGGTTACCAAGTAGTCATACTTAGATGCTCGTGATTAAGTCGTACTCATTCCACATTTAACAACAAGAATAGTAAATGATGATAAAGAAATATTAACTAAAAAAATAATAAATAACCGTAACAATTAATAATAATAATTAAATAATTAAAACTAAGTGAATGTTGCAATGATGAAGTAATCTTGATCTTTATTTCCGGTCATGTGCACGTCCAAGTACGTCACACTCGAATAAAGGTGACGTACAATTACAAGCATCACACTGCGGGCATGCACTAGGAAAATAATCTAACTCCTATGGAAACAAAATGCAAGAGCTTTTCTACAACTAACTGAAAGGTGCCTAAATGAGGTGGAAGGCCCTCTTATTTATAGGCCAAGATAGACGGCTGCGTAAACAGGGCCACATCGATGCAGGAATGCTACATTGATGGGGCCACGTCAACGTGGCCGTGTATACAGGGCCTCGTATACGCAACCTAGTCGATGCACTGACTATATAGCGCTTCATCATACCCCCATGACCAAGTAAAAACTCGTCCTCGAGTCAAAGAAAGTGAGGAACAAGCTCAATTGAATACACAGTGGATAGGTATGGGATTATTGACTAACTAAAAATTTATTCATGTTGCAGTGGAGAATTAAACAAAATTTGGACACAAACACAAAAGACAAAACTTGTGGAACACATGGGGTTCTCAATAGTGGTGGCTCCTTCATGGGTGCCTTTCCTTTATTTTGTGCATCAGGCTTCTAAGATTGATACCATTGTAGAAGCACCTGACATTTCTCCTCTTCTATTTGAGGATTATGAGTCGTCCATGCTAATGTTCCAATGTTTGATAGAGTCCGCACTTTTCATGGACACAGCAACTACGGGAACACTTGATTGGCCTTGACATGCCATGCCGCACATAGCCGTCGTTCCTCTTCATAAGCTTGGGCCTCGACCTCTCCTCCCTTTTCTTAGATAGATTATGCATGATGGATGCTGAATGATTGCCTTCTGCTCTGCATGTTTTGCATGAGGTCCCTGGCCTCTGCCTCCCCCAAGTCATTCGGTTGCACCGTGAGAAGGTCCTCCTTGTTGTCTTCTTTTAGGGGCCATCTATAATCACACAAAGATCAATTGTTAGTAAGGTTATTGAAAAAAGTTTAATGATTTCATACCTTCCTCATTACCTTTAATAAATGTTGCATTCTTTACTTAGTGTGATTTTAGAGTTAGATATTTTTCAAGGAAGTTGCCCTAAAATTTTAATGTTGGACCTGGTTTTGAGGAACGTTGGATAAAATGATGACAAAGGAAATAATAGATTTGGCAATGAAGTACTCGGAGGGTATAAGATGATGTGGTGGCTTGCAACAAGTACAAATTACAAAATTCATGTAAGTGGGTTCTCCCCAAAGCAGGTTCTAACCTATATGCCCTTGCGTAACCACACCTTAAAATGTCCGTAGGCACTAGAAGGGTTAAATGGAATCTATACCGATGCAACAAAACATACACATGTTGATACCACTATGATGAGGTATGAATTCAATGCTATACAAGACACAAGTCACAAATACATGAATAGCGAGATGGAATGAATTGGAGAAGGGATTGCAGAGATTGGGATGTGAGGTAACTGACTTAGGGCACAACGAATCCTACATGTAAAGCATGATTAAGGTGTTATTACCCTGTCGTTCCAAGATCAGG
Source organism: Gnetum montanum (assembly GCA_015680685.1). Lineage (NCBI taxonomy): Eukaryota > Viridiplantae > Streptophyta > Gnetopsida > Gnetales > Gnetaceae > Gnetum > Gnetum montanum. Next base: position 246,462 of record MNCI01002315.1, read on the forward strand.
ACCAAGTCCATTCCTCTAATCAGTGACATCGCATTGTTTCATTCCATGATGAGCAACTATGAGAGTACCATAACAACAAGGCGTATGATCACTTGGCATTTTGTTCAAGGGAGGAGTGATTTTTGTTTTGTGGCACTTTTCTTTTTCTCTTTCTTCTCTTTTTTTTTCTTTTGAATACTGAATCCAGAGAAGCTACCAACCATCAGGCATGGGTGCATGTCTTTCCAATGGGACCCCCTAGAATAACATTGGATTTTTGAGTGCCCTTTTGATTACTCTTACTTCCATTTTTCGTTAGATCTACAAGGATCTTAGTACAACTAGGTTGCATGATGACTCCCACAGACGTCACCAAAGAGAATCCGCAAATCCCCTTGATGTCACACCCTAATCATTCCCTCTTGGTCCATCCTTCTTCATTCTAGGTACAATGAACACAAAATTAATTTTAAGTTTTAAGAATGTCAAGAATATCACTGTACCCAAGAATAGAACCTCTTATTTGTAGAATGGATGAGTGGGTGTAATGGGCTCACTATCCAAATAATTGCTCACTCGAGACTCGATAGCATAGAATAACACCTCAACCAACGAGCCACATGAGTGTTTTATTCATGGATGAGATTACTCATAAAAAGATAAAAAGACAAAAAGATAAAATAATAAATTAAAAGGGTGAAAAACTAGAAAACAAAAAGTTAAAAAACTAAATAAATAGAAAAACATTTATTAATTCTGTGTTGTTAGAATCGAGGATACCCCCCATAACTAAACGGTTGAGCATGGCTAGAATTAATAAATGGAAGGCGGGAATCCTTGCATGTTGGAAATATTGGGACCTAGTCAAACTTACCCCATTAGGGTTCACACACTTGATTAGAGTTGACATAGTGGGGCAAGTTATAAGATGTGGTTAGTTTATAAGGAGTTGAGCCACTATGGTGCTTGTGACCGTAATATGGTATGCAAGGATCAACATGTCTCCCCATGTGGCAATATTTATTGGGTCCCATGGTTGTTGGAGTATTGAGTGGTGGCCTTGAGAAGGTAACATGAGGCATTGGGTTCGAAGAGGAAGATGCACCACAGTGTTGGATTTGTGCTGAGTTGCCAGATGCAGTGGTTTCTAAATTGTGGTGTCCCTTTCGATGGTCATGTCTAAAGAAGGGACGCCTTCAATGTTGTGAAGGACCCCCACTACTGTTGACAGTAATAGCACAAGTAACGTTTGCAGGTTGGTGTTGTGGTGCAAAATCTTCTGGCATAGCTGGTGGTGATGTAGAAGGGGGTGAAGTATGAGAATGTTGAGGTTGAGGAGAAGTGTAAGGCACATGAGGTGGTGATCTTGTTGGAGAGGACATGGGTGGATAGTACTCAAGAGAATGATAATGCTAAGGTGAGGTAGAGGATGCTGATCTTGTTGGAGAAATAGGGTGTTGAACATAATAAGCATTTGACGCTGGGACATATGAAGGGTATGGTCTAGTTGGTGGTGGTGTCCCCCACGAATGAGGTTTTTACCACTATGGTTGGACACAATATTTCTGTATGAATTCTGGATGTAACATTCCTCCCCAATGCTCATGTAAATGTGACAAGATTGGACATTGGCCTTTGGGGTGATCGTACAAGCAAATATTACATTGATACATATGATTGGTAGTTGAGTTCTTATCCCGATTCTCTTCTACACTTTGTTTCAATTGTTGCGTGGTGTCTTGTCCCGTTTCTCGATTTGGCATAGTTTTTCCTCTAATAATGTTGGCATATTCTCCATATCTTTCATGTACCTAGTCCGTCATCTTATTAATCTTTGCCTCAATTTCATCTAGTGATTGCAGGATTGGCAAAGATGATTCCACCTCCTTGAAGTGAGTTGATTTCTCCTCTTCATGATCATGGACCCTTGTTAAGTTAAGATTTTGGTCCTGTTGAGAACTTTCAACATTCTCCCATTTGGCTATTTCTCCTTCTTCTTTTGCTATCTACTTAATAAGCTCTTGGAGTTGATGGGTTCATAGCTCATATAGTTGACCTTGGGTGTACATCCCTAGGGTCTTCCTTATTTCATTACGGAGCCCATCTATGATATGGTACATTAGCCTCTCCTCGGAGAACCCATGGCCTGGGTAGTTGTTTAACAGTGCATAATATCTTTCTAAGGCCATGTCCAAGGGTTCATGTTGCGCTTGTTTCCATTCTTGGATTTGTCTCCTCAAGGTTGACACTCTCGCATAGGTTTGATATCTTTCATTGAAGAGTTCTACCATTGTCAACCACCATTGAATTGATTTTGGTTTTAATGACCTATACCATACTTTTTCTTGGCCAACAAGTGTCAAAGGAAAGAGCTTAAGCTTTTGCCACCTATTATCAATATTGTTCCATGTACAGGCATCGTAGAAGGCTTGTAAATGTTGTTGTGGATCTAAATCATAGCCTCCTGAAAACTTGGGAAAGTTGTTTAAATTAAGAATGGGTAGACAACTTTCCTTACGATGCCTGTGGGCTATTCGAACAACCTCTTGTATTTCCGTTAAGCTTGTAGTGGCTAGTAGGGGTTCATCGTCACTAGATATGTTATGCTTTCATGCGTTGGAATGATGTTGTCTTTGTTTATGTTTATAAGAAACCCCCACCTCGGGTTGCATACTCCAATCTTCATTGTCATAATATTCGTTAGTTCTCCAATGAATTGCCTCACTAGATGTGGTATTATTATATTCTTGTAGGAGAGACATGGTTGTAAATTTGTGTGTGATTTAATTACAATTATTATTATTATTTTCCTGAAAGATATATCATCAAGGCTTTGTTACAACGATCTTGTATGATGTAACTAATCTAAATAACTAGCACCATCCCCAGCAACAGTGCCAATGATGAGCAGCGAGGTACCCCTACACTCAACCATACAAATACGAACGTTCACACACGATCTAGTCGAACTCCATGGACAGGCTAGTTGTGGTATCTAGATAGTTACACGTTGATCGCAGTTCATTGTCTTCCCACCTGGACTAGTATTTTCTTTGTCACGTATGGTTTAGTCCAGAGTGAGGCGTATGATGTGATCCTAAACTACTGCTACTCCTAGAGACAATGGAACATAATCTTAATTAAACTAATGAGTAATAAGAAATGAGGTCTAAGCTAACCTAAGTGCGATGAGCATCTGTTCCTTAATCATCCATACACATCTTGGACCTCATGCACGACTGCTACTAGGGTTACCAAGCGTAGATCCTAGGTACACTACTAGGTTACCAAGTAGTCACACTTAAATGCTCGTGATTAAGTCGTACTCATTTCGCATTTAACAACAAGAATAGTAAATGATGATAAAGAAATATTAACTAAAATAATAATAAATAACCATAAAAATTAACAATAATAATTAAACAATTAAAACTAAGTGAATGTTGCAATGATGAAGTAATCTTGATCTTTATTTCTGGTCATGTGCACGTCCAAATATGTCACACTCGAATAAAGGTGTCGTACAATTACAAGCATCACACTGTGGGCATGCACTGGGAAAATAATCTAACTCCTATGGAAAAAAATGCAAGAGCTTCGCTACAACTAACTAAAAGGTGCCTAAATGAGGTTGAAGGTCCTCTTATTTATAGGCCAAGATAGGCAGCTGCATAAACGGGGCTACGTCGACGCAGGAACGCTACGTCGACGGGGCCGCGTCAACATGACCGTGTATACGGGGCCCCATATACGTAGCCTAGTCAACGCATCAACTATATAGCGCTTCATCAACAATGTATAGTGTCACATTCAAAGAAACTAAGTGTAAAATATAAAGGAATGTATCTACATATAGAACCAAGACATGACAATAACTTTTATTCCCCTATAATTCTTTGAAAATTCATGTTGGCTATATATCTTGAGATATACTTGTGATCAATGTTGTTTCAAGTTCTAAAACATTTTGGGGTTCAATAAACCCTCCTTTCCTCCCCCTTCTTCAAGTTTCAAAACCCCCAAAATTTTTAGGAGTTTTTGACATATATTCATGTTAAATCATCATCTTGGCAACAATATATTTATAAATTAGCAAAAGTTAGAAATAAGAAATATAACGACATTGATCATGTCAAATACATCAAGGAGGCAAATGGAAGAATTTTAGTAAATGACAACAAAATTTTGGATAGGTGGAAATATTACTTTTAAAAAATTATTAAATGAAGAATTTCCAAGAGAAGACATCCAAGAAGAATCAAAGATGAAAAATGGGAAAGTTGCTAAACCAATAATATTTCTATAGAAGCTTGGAAAGCACTAGGAAATACAAGAGTTTCTTGGCTAACATAATTATTTAAAAAAAATTCAAGGATAGAGAAATGCCTAATAATTAGAGAAAAAGCATTGTTGTTTCCATTTACAAAAATAAAGGAGATGTGCAAAATTGTGTAAACTATAAAGAGATGAAGCTAACAAGCCATACTATAAAACTTTGGGAGAGTCATACAAGAGCATTTTAGACTTAAATCAAAAATATCAAAAAATCAATTTAGATTTATGCCAAGAAGATCTACTATAGAAGCTATTTTCTTGATTCAACAATTGATAAAGAAATTCAAAAAATATGAAAGAAATCTACATATGATCTTCATTGACTTGGAAAAAGCATATGACAAAGTGCCTAGAGATACTATTTGGTGGGCCTTGTAGATGAAAAACATCCCTAATAAATATATTAAACTGATTCAAGACATGTATGAAGGAGCTACCACTAAAATTAGAATAGCTTGTGGAACAACATTTGACTTCCTACTCTAAGTAGGTCTACATCAAGGCTTTGCACTTAGCTTGTACTAATTTTCCATTATTATGGATGAATTAACAAAGGAAATACAAGATGACATCACTTGGTGTATGCTATTTATGAATGATATTGTGTTAGTGGATATATCTCTAGAAAATATTACTTCTAAAATGGAGAAGTAGAGACATGTTCTAGAATCAAAAGGCTTAAAAATTAGTAGAGGTAAGAATAAAATATATGGAATGCAATTTCAACAATAACATAAAAAGTAGTGAAATAGAAGTGATAATTCAAGGCCAAAAATTCCCAAAAAGGGTTCTACTCCTTTTTCTATCCTAGAGATCAATGATAAGTGGCATAAGTGGTTAAATTATTATATTTTAAGTAAGAGGATGTCAATTCAAGTCATGCTTGAGGAATTCTTATATTTCTATGTAATTTTTTTAATGTAACTTGTTGACTATATGTCTTGTGATATGCCTATAATCAAATCATTTTAAGTTTTAACATGTCCTTTTCATATTCAAAGAAGGTTTTTTAAGATTGATTATTAGGATAGGGTCAATTTCCTATCCCAAAGCAAATTATTTTGGATTTTGATACCTCCTCTTTTTTCTAGTTTTAGTAGGAAGCTTTTTAAAAATTGATAGTAAGGGCAAGGATTAATTATTTTCCTTTTCCAAAGTAATTCTTCCCCACCTCCTCTCCATACAACCAACCCCACCACCATCACAAGAGTAGAGGTTTTTAGGATTGGTTGTAAGTATCCTTTTCCAACACAAAAGGGGAGGTTTTTAAAGGATTGCTTGTAAGGATGAAAACTTGAAGAGACATTCCCACAACTGTTGAGCCTTTCCTTTTATGTTGTATTGGAGTTTCACCTCTTTGTTACTCCTTTTTGGTTATTCTCTAAATTTTTTCTTTATAATAAATTTTATTTTTGAGGTCCAAAAACCCCATTCCCTATGTGACAATTATGAAATTATGCTAATGAGAAAGGGCTCATTATCTAATAAGGATTTGTAGAGAAAAGGTTGTCAATTCAAATCATACTTAAGACACCATTATATTCCTCTATAGCTCTTATAAAATATTATGTTGGTTGTATGTCTCAGGGTGTTCTCAAAGTCAAATTATTTTGGGTTCCAACATCCCTTGATTATGTGAAGTTATATAAGAATTAAGAGATTAATATAAAGCATTAAGAGATTATGAGATGTTAAGTAACTTGTGATACAACTATAAGTTAAATTCCTTTTAATGAAGGGGATTGAGCTACTTCTTTGTATAGATTATGCACCACTTGAAGCAAATTAGGAATCATTGTAGTTTCCTAATTTCTTATTTTGGATGGATTGAATAGAAAGAGGCTTTTAGTCTCTATGGTCCAAAAAGAACAAGAAGAACAAATTTTAAAAAATTGATTTTTATATCCAAGATGCTATGGTGGCATGGTGGGTCTATCTTGGTAGTGGATGATGGTCTCAAATCTTGAAAAGATTTAGAATGTGACTATGGCCTAACCACGAGTCTCCTTGAGTTGTGATTGTGATCATGATCTCACAGTGAGTGGATTACAAGGTTTTGTGAACCTTGTTGTAATCTTCTAATAAATTAATTGAAGATAGCTAGTTTTCTTGTTTTCTAGCAACTTATTTTATCTTTGCATAATATCTAGAAATGCATAATATTTAGAAATGCTTCAAGAATTTCATATGTAAAGTCGAAGACTTTTAATGGTGTAGATGGCACCAATGCTTTTGCAAGTTGGCTAAAGGCACTTACAAAGTCTTTTTAGTTGGAAGAGGTACCAAATAACTTGACGATACATATTACTGAATCTAGATTGGAAGGTATGGCTTGTACTTGGTGGGAAAAGGAATCTTAGCATTATGAAAGACGAAACAGACAACCTATCAGAGATTGGGATCTAATGAAATATAGGTTGAAGAGAAAATTTAAGCAGTCTCTTCAGAGATAAGAAACCATTATAAAGTTGAAATTCTTAAGGCCAAGTAACAATGACGTTAAAGAATTTTACATCAAATTTTGTGATCTATTCCATCAAGCTAAGGTAAATTGGGAGGAGTATGAGCAAGCTTCAATCTTTTTAGGAGGTCTCAGAATGGCATATCAGTAGGAGTTATCCTTTTATGAATCATAAACTCTTGATGAGTCTTATGATTTGGCACTCAAGGCTAAGAAGAAATTAGATGGATCTGGAAAATGGAGCAAACAAACTTCTAAGGGGAAGGAGAAGGGATCTAGATCTAATAAGGGATCCAGATCCAAATTTGAAGACAAGGAGGGCAACCAAGATAAGAATACTGAAAGAGGTGATGATAAGGACAAAGCCAAGAAGGATCAAGGCAAGGGAGGCAAGGGTCAAGGAAGCAGCTCATCAAAACTACAATGCTTCAAATGTGAAGAATGGAGACATAAGCAATGGAAATGTCCATTTTACAAGGCAGCCAAAGGAAAAGATGTGCAAACCATGGAGGTGGAGGAGACATCAAGCCAAGCTCTTCAAAGAGGTAATCCTAATGCTCATTAAATTAAGGATGTTTCTAAATCAAATTCTTGTGCATTCATGGGGAATGTAAATAAAGGAGATCATCTTGATAGGAAATTTTTGTTTTGGATTAGGGCTAGTTATTTTCTTAGTTGCAAATGAATTCATTTTTTAATTAATAGGGGAGCCCAAAAAATGTTATTTCTTCTAGGATAGTTGCTAAATTGGGTTTGGTAACTAATCTTCATCTAAGACCCTTTACGGTGCATTTGTTTTCTAAATATTTTTCCCAAGATGTAAGGGAATAATGTAATTTGAAATTTAAAATTAGAAGTTTTCATGATGTTGTGAAATGTGATGTGCTTCTAATAGATTATGTTGATGTAATTCTTAGTAGGCCTTGGAATTTTAACAATGGTGCTCAGTTTGATGAACCCAAAAATGTGTGGAGTGTAGTTAGTCCTAATGGAACCCATGATTTGGTTCCCATGAGAGTTGAACAAGTGATGCAACAAAACTCACTTAATGCTTTCTTAATCCTTTTAGGAAAGAGAAAATATATTAAGGAAAAATGGTGGACACTTTGAAGAGATTTGAGGGTGAAGTTCAACTTAGTGCTGATTTTGTGCAAGAGATGAGGGATCTCCATGCACAAGTAAAATCAAATCTTGAGAAGAAGGTTGAACTAAATTAATCTATTTCACTTAATCTTTTTATCCTTTGTGAGTGAATGGAAGGAATATGTGATGAACTAAATTTTTTTCATTTCTAGCCAATGTGGATATCTCAAGGTTCATACCATATTCAAAATAAATAAAGGCTCATCACAAAATCAAAATAATAACTTGCATAATGTCATCCCTATCATTGAAATGGAGTGTTATAAGATAACTTAGGATATCATAGGAAATTAGCCAAACTCATGAAATATAATTTATGTGCAATAAAATAAAAAATTAAAAGTTATTAAGAAGAGATAGAAAAAATTAAGATGAAAGGATGCAACCTTACACAAAAGTTAAAAATTATTTGTGCATCTTGAAAATAAAGTAGGTAGAAGTTTAAAAAGAAAAAAGAAAAAAAAATATGGAGAAGAAAAGCATGGTAATGTGAAAAAGGATGTGAAACCTATGAAGAAGCATGGTGCTCATAGCTCAATGTAAGAAGATGTAAAAAAGTACATAAGCAAAATAGAAAAGTATTTAATGAAAGAAGACATGTATAAATAAGAGTACCCAGACAAAATGAGTGAAGATATAAATCATATAAACATAGTCCACAAGCAAGAAGAAACACTCAGGGATAAGAGTATGAATCAATCCTACCTAAAAACTATAGTTTGTAGAAATATTATTATATTTATATTAAGGATCATGATGAGGATAATATTTGATGCCCTGTAAATAATTTAACACAATTAAAATATTACAAACTATGTATTATTATTATTTTAAAACTAACCAGTACCTCCTACATGTTAATTAGTCATTATCCTTTCCAATCCTTAAGAAATAAATTGTAATCAATGATTTAAAATATCTTGTAAAGAAATAATATGTGAGTTATGGATAGCACTATTCTTCATAATTTCAATATGACATTAGAGTAGATTCAATAAATTTATGCCAAGATAGTTGAATTTTTTATACACTTATTGTAATTACAACCAAATATTAATTTTCCCTTTACTATATTTTATGTTAGAACATTCAATGTGATTACAAGATCATTCTATCGCTACTACAATAACTCAACATGACTACAATATTTTCAACACAACTTCAATCTTAAACATCCCTTTGTTAATGTTGATCTATTCATTACTATGTTTCATTATTGATATCCATCCCTTCATAAACTCTTCACATTTGAATAGTGTAGTTAGGTTATAAGATTAACTAGTGGTCTATAATCTTCAGTTAATTTATGTAATTTGTTATTTCCATTTAAGTGAGATAATGTATCTTTGTAAAAGATATGTAGAACAAATCTTGAAAGGAAATCTTATGAACATTGATGAAAATTAGAAAGGACAATAATGAAAGTGGTTCATCATAGACCTAGACTAGCCTAGGATATGAAATCCCATTTTCAATGATGTTTTCTTTTGTACAGTATTATTTTTAGATGATAGCTTAATGGTAAGAGCCTTGTAATGGAAAGCCCAAGCTACAAATTCAATTTAATGAACAACACTTAAAGTGAGGGTAAGGTGCTTATTTCTCAAGTAGTAAGACCTAAGTTCAAGCTTGGGCTCAAGCACTCAAAAGAGGATAGGCTTTTTGATGAGGTGTTTAGTGGTAATTTATATATGGATTATAAGTCCTGGATTTAGGAAGTGTTTCATCTACCTTGTGTTTACAGTCTAGCATGTTCGATTGGGGTTCTTAGTCTTCTAAGATGTATTCTTACCTTCTATATCACACTCTAAGATTATGTGCATAATTCTAAGCTCTTTAGGATGATTTTGGCTTCATTCAGATGTCCTTTGATCCTTCCAGTATGTTTCTTTGGGTTATAGCTTTTATTCAACATCAAGGATAGAAAGTATGATTTGGGGGGTAGGGATGTTGACTACCCTACACTCCTACGTCAATGCAGGGACATTGAAGCAAGCTTTCTCTAGGCCTAGTTTACCTTGATTTATCTTTGGTGTGATTAGGATGGGCTTGAGCTATATTGATGAATGATCGTTGATTCTAGATGCTAACGAACCTCCTTCGTTTCTCCATGAAAATGATAAATACCTGGGATGAGCTCTCACACATAACATAGTTATAGCTTAAGCATAAATTGGATTTCATTTAGAGTTTTGATGTTTGGTTTGTGTGAAGATATTTTTCTCCCTTAGGTAAGTTGATTTCTTTCCTTATTTTGTATGTGTTTTGAGTTGTCAATTTCAATAGTGTGAATAGACTTTGTCAGAGTCCTACCTTGCTTGTGTAGCCTAAAATTGTTTGGTTGATACAAAGCCTAATTTTTGCATAATGAATAAAGCTTATGGTTTTCCTTATTTCATAGTTGATATCTTAAAGATAAAAATAATAAAAATATTTATTTAATTTCTATTTGATTAAGTTGTGATGATTCATTCCTTACGCAAGGAGGTCACAACTCTATGGCATGGTGTTGGACTATTGAGGTTGTAAAAAAGAGCCATTTTTATTGCATTTTGTATTTGATGTTGCACCTATCCCTAAGAGGGATTGTGTAACGAGCTTGCCCATGTTCCTAAGTGGGATTTCAATGCATGCGTATTTATTACTTGTTTCTTATAAAGATAAAATCCATAAAAGTATAAAATATAAAATTCTAAATACTCTCTCATCTTCCTCACCATGGAAACATGGGCTCTAATTGTACCATATACGATATAATATCTTTAATATTTCTTAAACACAATGAAATACATGAGTGTTCTTACTAATCCACTCAATATCCTCTTCAAAGCTTATGACTAGATTGCACTACGATTCGTATGATATATTCCATTGATCCAAAACTAGCAAGACCCCTATCATTGGCACCGTTACAAGGAAAAGTGTTCATGAATTGCCTTGAAATACTTGTACATTCACAATTTTCCTTTTTTTAAGTTGTTGATTTTGTAGGAAATAAGAATTGAAGTAATCATGGCTAAATTGAGTGATGAAAATATATTGAAGAAAAAGTCTTAATTGGTTTAAATCACTTTCAAAAACATGGTGAATGAGGTAGCATCTTCTATCATAGTAAAATTTCATCAAGACAAACTAGGATGATGGCTGATGCACATGGACAATTTTGCAAAGAACCTAGAGAAGCTACACCTACCACCTTTGAGGAGGCTTTGTCTAATCAAGACTTCATCAAGTATTTGGTAGATTATGAATCCATGTCTCCCCAACATTCAAAGTATGTTTCTCATAAAAAACAAGAGCTTTGTGATATGATTACAAAGTAAGAGTATGAGTACATACATGCTAGGAAGCAAACAGGATCTTCTTCTAGACACTTCCATTACAACAACATGAATGATTCTAGGGGAAGATGATCCATGCATATTTTTCTATCAGAATTGAGATATACTTGTGGTAATTTGAAGTAGCCATTAGTCCACCTTTTTCTTACCTTCAATTGGATAGAGGTATTGATGGCTTGGATGAGCCATTGTTTCCATGGACCTATAAGGGTCAAATTCATGAAGCAATTTGCATCTCACCTAAAAGAATTAAGAAGAGGAAAGTTAGAAAGGTTGATGTGACTAACATTCCCATATTTAATGGGAAGTTATATGATGATCCCTGACTCCATATTCAAACATTTGTAATCACTTGTGAGGTACAAGGGTTGAATAGTAAGTGACAAAAACTCTATCTTTTCCCCCACACACTCATTGATTATGCTAGAACATGGTATTAATCTCTTTTACCTAGTTCCATATCTTCTTGGATAGACATGTTAAAAGCTTTTAATGTCAAATTTCATTCTTATGCATGAGTTGCAAACGTTAGAAAGAAGATAGTAGGATTTATTCATGATACTAGCGAATCATTATATGTGGTCATAGAACAATACAATTTCTTGTTCAATCAATTTTTAAATCATGGATTTAGCAAACATGACCAATTAATGCACCTGGTAGAAGAACTATAGTTGCAAACCCATGAAAGGATGAATATGTATATCAAGGGTGATCTTTATTAGAGGTCTATGATTCAAATTGTTGATATGTTGGATGTTGTAGCTAAATTGGAAGGTGAATGACATAAGCATACAAATGTATAGAAAGAAAACATAAATTCCTAATGTTATATGAATGTAAATAATGTTGAATATAATATTCAAGCTTCTAATTCTATTGATGCCCTTGTTCAGGAAAGCATGAGAACAAAAAAGATTTTGGTAGACCTTGTCAATGTTGTTAATAAGGTTTGTGATGTGCTACATCAAAAGAGAACATTAGGTTTCAAGGATTTGGGAAAAAAAATTCATTGAAGCAACTAGAAAAGTTAAAACAAGGAGTAAGAGGCCTTACCATGATTAAATTCCTTATCTTTATAATCCATTTTTCTAGTCACAACTTTAACAAGGGATGGAACCAATCCTTTGAGTACGTCCTCTACATCACAAAAACCTTCCTTATGCCATCCTTCTTCCCACCATGAAACTTAGTAGGCCACAAACCATATACCTCATGCAATGCCCCATCAATATTGGCCATATCCATCATAACCATCTTCACGGCTACAAGTCCACCAATATCCATCATGGTCATCTATGCCATCATAGGGGGTAATTTTAAATCAACCATAGTGGAAACATGTTTAGTTCCTTAATGCAAGGTACTACCCTCATTTTTCATCATCATACACCATTGGTAGTACCATAATAGTCATGTTCCTTTCATGGCACAAAATTCATCAGCTCATAGATGGAAGAATTTTTGTAAGAGAAAGAAGAACAAAAATATCTATGAGGATTCATGCTCACTACCCTTACCATCATCTTCAAAGAAATGAGACCAAGGGGAATATACTTCTAAATAACAAGCTCATCAAGAAGCTTGTCAAGTGCTAGTTTGAACTTAGTCATGCGAGAAGGGTCCTCCACATAACATCTTTGGTGATATAGTAGGGTTTGTTTGTTGATATGCTTTTTTATTTAATGTTTGTTTGTTGTGTATTTATGTATTTTTTTAAAAAATAATAATATATCATTCTCTAATTTTCTTATTATTTTGGTTTGATATTTGTTTTGAGTATGTTTTTGTGTATACGGAAAATTAATTCATATGCTTTATAAATGCTCACTCAGTAAGCCAATAGTAGATGAGTAAGTTACATTTGTGATGATGATGTGTGAATGCCAAATAGGTCCAAACTAGAGCCTTGATTGATGTAATTCCCACATAACAAAATTCATCCACTCATTTATCTTCTATCCATCACTGGTGAACTAGGCTTAGATTCAACAAGAAGCTAGGATTCACACCATGTTTTTGAGGCTATTGCTACTAGAATTGTTAGCAATTTATGGGTCCACAACTTATGGTGTGAACTCTATAATCTTGGAAGAGTGCTCAATCACTTGTAAAAAAAGGATGTGACATCGAGGATCCTTGTGACCATTGGATGGGTCTAATCAGTATGATTGAACTAAGGAACATGTGCTATCATGCCTTGTCATCTTGGTCAGAAGAGGTTCATGATCTTATAGACCTGTGTGTGCCATGTGGTGAGGGATGAATTCTCATGTTTGTGCAAGTTGAAAATTCCAAGTGATGATCTGATACTTAATCATTCCCATGATTTCCATGCATCATCAAAAACTTTCTTCTCATGAAAGAAAAAAGATGAAATCTTTAAAAAAATCTAGAACAGAAAAAATGAAAAGAAAATAAGTGAAAAATATAAAAAGAGAACAAAAGCAAAAGAAAGAAAAAATTAAAAGATGAAGAAGAGGTGATGAAAAGAGCAATGTAACTCCAACCTTATCAATCCACATAAATTGGTATCTTTACCATTCCAAACTAATTTTATAGTTGCTCAAATAAAAATCAAAATGAGTGGTTGGACCAATAATCATATAAAGTCTATCTCATGTTCAACCTATGGCCTAGATCACTTAACCTACAAATGTAATAGTCCAAGACAATCTCTCAATCATTCCTACCCATGGTCATGAAGGCCTAGAAGTCTCTCTCTTAGTGAACTTTGGCAATGTCAATTGTTTCTTCCACTTAATTCCTAAATCCATTTATTCCTATTTGTAATTTCTATTAAAATTTAGATTAGTTAATGCAACAAAAGAAATCGATAAGGGGTTTTCAATAAAGCCAAATTCAAAGAACCTGCTATGCATATGTGTATAAATAAAGGAAAACCAAATTGGAATCTTGACTTCTAGATAATTTATGTCATGTTGTCTTGGTTTAGTTTCACCAATGGTTAGACTGCAAAATAATCAAGGCTAGATAGCATTGGTAGCAGTAGGTGTGACCTTACACTTAGAAAAGGGACTTAGAGGTCTATCCCTACTATGTGGATGAGCAGAGATGAAGGAATGTAGTAGTGGGTCTCTCATAGTGTGTAGTACATGCTTAAGTACTTCCATGAGCTAATTGAATGGTTGGCTAGGGATTTGGTGATGTTGCACTTGCACATTCTTTCTCTTGTTCATTATTTATTCTTCATCTCTTTTCTTTCCATTCAGTGCATTGTTGTGTGTGGTAGGAAATTAATCAAGTAAAGTGGAGAATGAAATTTCATCATCCATGGGAATGGACTTGCATTTGATGTTAATGTTTCACTAGTTATTGGGAATCCATGGATGTCCCATCAATAGGCTTCACAAGATTAAGAAAGATAGGTGCCTACTATGGGAAGGACCTACTTGTGAATTCTTAGTAACTTGGCATTATGAGTGAGTGAGCTCAAGCTTACCTCCTAGTAATGGTGGTGGTTACGTGACATAAAGTGCTTTATTGGGCTTCCATTTATATGAGTGTTAATTCTTAGAGCTTCAAGGTTTGATCATGACAATCTTTTTTTCAGCTTACCTTACTTTTCCCTATTTGTTTGACCTTGGGGTACTCTATTTATTTACCATTTTTCTAACCCCATTAGTTTGGATGCCACCTAGGATAATATTTTTATGTTTTAGTATTCTTGTTCTCTTTTGTGGCTTGTTTGATTTGATCCTTAATTGGATTCTTGTAATTTTCATGAGCATTTGTTCTTCTTGTTCTTTCCATTTGCATTTTTCATGTGGTTCAAGCTAGGTGTCTTGTAACCTAGTTGTGGAAAAGAGACATTAATTTGGGTATGTACTTTATAATTTTAGTGGTTATTTAAATTATTTCCACCTTATTTTTAGTTATGATTATATTCCTCTTGTGTCCTAGGGATTATACTTATCATTGTTCCTATGGCCATTTTTTGCAATGGTAGTATAATGCCTTGGGGATCTTACTTGATTTTTAGCATTTTCATAACTCATCATGTTTTAGCAGGAGAATCGTTGTTCTCGAAAGAATAGGAAGAATAACATCAATCATCAAATCTAGTACCTATATGTCAGAAACCTTTCTTAAGAGAGAGATTTGCAGGTCATGCTATTGATCTTTTCAGTTGAGCACTTACCCTTTCAAGATCTTCCTAACAAGTATCAAAGAAGATGGTAGGAGCTTGTATGAAGATGGATGACATGGAAAAAGATGTAGATGAAAATGATGTAAAGCAAAGACCTATCCTTCTGACTTCTTGCTATTCCATGTAGGCATGTTAGGGCAATTTGCTTCTTTACCATCATCCCTTAGTACTTCTCAGTGAGGTAGCTTGTATTGTAATGTAGTTAGGGTCTATATTGTACATTTGTAAATTCAAGCATTGATCTTGTTATGGGTCTAGTCCTTATTTTTATGTCTTGAGTTTTAAAGCTATGAAACTAGCTCTACTCAGTCATGGGGATATTATGAGGCATCCAATGGTAATTTGTATGTCAATTATAAGCCTTGGATTTAGAAAGTATTTCATATATCATGTGTTTGTAGTCTAGTATGTTCGATTGAGGTTCTTAGTCTCCCAAGATGTATCCTTACCTCCAATGTCACACACTGAGATTGTGTGCATGATTCTAAGCTCTTTAGAAGGATTCCAACTTCATTCAAATGTTCTTTGATCCTTTTGGCATGCTTCCTTGGGTTCTAGCTTTCATCTAGGATCAAAGGTAGAAAGTGAGATTTGGGGGAGGAGGGGTTTACATTGACTACCTTGCATCAACACACCCTCTATGTCAACATAGGGATGTTAACACATCCTTCTCTAGGCCAAGTTTGCCTTGGTTTATCTTCAGTGTGTCCAGGATTAGCTTGGGCTATGTTGATGGATCTTTATTGATGCCTAGACATTAACAAACCTTCTCTATTTCTCCATGAAAACTATAAATACCCAAGACAAGCTCTCACACATAACTTAGTCATAACTTAAGCATAATTTGAATTTCATTTTGGCTTTTGGTATTTGATTTGTGTGAAGAGCTCTTCCTCCCTTGGGAAAGTTGATTTCTTTTCTTATCTTGTGTGTGTTTTGAGTTGTTGCTTTTACAAGTATGGCTAGACTCTATCAAAGTGCTACCTTGCTTATGAGTGGCGAGGTATCCCTACGCTCAACCATATGAATATGAGGGTACATGCACGATCTAATCAAATTTGAAGCACTAAGTGCTTATGTGCCTGCACAGAACCCAGACATGTTAGTCAATCATTGTCTTCCCAAGCTTACTTGTATAACACGATTGTATGGTTAAGTAAACTTGAGGTATACGATTTTTATGTATTTTTTGTGTTTTATGTCCTACTGCTACAAAGGTAGAGGTGAACTAATTAAGTAACTAATTTCTAACTAATCCTAACACCAGCATCTATTCCCACTTTCCGTACACATCCTAAACTAGAGCAACACTACTAGAATTACCAAACGCTAATCGTTATTGGGTTACCAAGTGTTCCACGCATGCTTGAAGTGATCGTACTGAGTGTGCTTACCAAGGGGAGTTAACAAGGTGAGAGAGAGAGAGAGAGAGAGAGAGAGAGAGAATTAATTAACCAAGAAAAGCATTAAATAACTATAAATAACATTAAATAAGCTATTCTAAATGCTACAAGGTTTATCACAGAGTTCGTCTTTATTTCTAGCCACAAGGTGTGCTCAGGTACACAATGCTCGAATAAAGATCCATTTGCTTTATGACTCCTACTATGGGCACTCAGAAATAATTCCAACTCTAAGAAGGGAAAAAGGCAAGAGTTTGGGTAAGGGACTAAGACTAACTATGCAAACCAAGCATGCTTGCCTCTTATTTATAGGTAATGAGGTGGGTCTTGACATCGGATGCTCGATATCGCTTGGAAGGCTCTGATATCGTGGACCTGATATCACGGATGCGATATCGTAGTTCATCATACCCCCACGACTGAATGAAAACTCATCCTTGAATTCCTTACAAAATATTGGGAAGGTATGGGATTATTAACTAAATGACAATTGATGGTGACATGGGATGACAGACTCAAAGTGCCCAATGAACTGATCATCAAACATATTACAACATTGGTGTTCATGCCCATTGTGGTGAACACTGTACATAGATGACATTTGGGCCTTCATTCAACAGCTTGAAGAGAAAGAGAGAGAGAAAAGAAAATGAGGCACGTTGCTGCCAATGTTAGAAATATACACTCTGTTGTTTATCCATAGCCACAGTGATCATCTTATTCCTTGCGTAATTGCTCTAGCTCCAGCTCATCCTAACTGCTCATTCTATCCTAGTCCATTGTTCATGTGATCACCATTTGCACATACAACACAGCCACGAATTAGCAAGGATAGATAAGATATCATGTAGTTGATACCTTGCCTTGATATGAAGCACATTGGCTAGGTTGTGGGTATGGTAGATATTGGGTTAGAGGTTTACGACTGTTAACTATCCAAGGTGTA
This sequence comes from Gnetum montanum, assembly GCA_015680685.1. Taxonomy (NCBI): domain Eukaryota; kingdom Viridiplantae; phylum Streptophyta; class Gnetopsida; order Gnetales; family Gnetaceae; genus Gnetum; species Gnetum montanum. Next base: position 264,241 of record MNCI01002315.1, read on the forward strand.
GGGGTAAGATAAGTATGGAATGGAAAAATTTGTGACAAGGCCCGCACAACTAAGAGTGAACCTCTAGTAGCGATAAGATGGAGAAGTTTAAAGAACAAGAAGAATAAGAGAAATAACAATGGTGAAGCTAATAAAATAGAAACAAAAATGGATGTCATTGATGGTGGTGAATGAGAAATAGTTGATTACGAGAAATGTTTAAGGGAAAGTGCTTAACAATTGCACCAAAAAGGAATGCCAGTGTGTCCTCCCCAAAGCAGGCTCATGCCCTTAATGCCCTGACAAACTTACAAACCAAAGAGTCCATAGGCTCTTGGAATGACATATGGGAACAATAGTTAAGAACTTACCAACAAAAGTTTACTGAAGAATAACAATGTGTCAACCAAGATATAGACTTATCATAAAATTGGCAATGAGGTGGAATATGGGAAACAATAGGGAAAGAGAGGAGAGAATGGAATGGAATCCCAAAATTAAGGTTGTGTAAAGTCCCTTATGTAGTATGTGGTTAAGGTGACTTAATACAATTCAACCCAAATCCAAATTCGAACTATCCACATCAAGTGACCTCACATCAACACATTTGACCAACCCACCCTCTTGAAGCAACAAGAATGTGTCCATTGAATCACCACCATTCCAAGGAGAGAAAGATAGAGTAGTAGGAAGCAGGAAAAGGCCTTAGTTAAAGGAAACCTTTAGGCATGGGTAACATGTCTTTCCAGTGCCATAACCAGTTCTTGTAGCCCATATTTCATTATTATGTCTAAGGGGTGTGCTTTGAATTTCCACCAATTTTTTTATTTTTTTATTTTGCATGAGAACCACACCATCCAAAGACTTATTTAGATTCATTCAAGTTCCTGATATTTAGTCAATAGTGGAATGGCAGGAGACTTATGAAAAACATCCAAGTACCCAAGAGAATAGCCAACACAAGTGTGTCAAATCCCCTTGAAGTCACACCCTTTTCAATCCATTTGAATCTTTTCTTGGTTTGAAAAGTACTAAGACACCAATTCATTAATAAGTTTTCTTAGAAAAAGGGACAGTACACTTCCAACAAAGGGAGACCATGGAGTTGAACAGATGAATGGATGACGTGGACTCATTGCCTGTTTTATTAAAAGAAACCATATCTTAGTATTAACATTGAAAATCAAAGGTAAAAAACCAAACATTAACAATCAACACCATTATAATACAATCCACCATCATGAGCACTTATTGTATGACGAATGAAAGTAAATCAAACAAACAAAAAAATAGTAAAAATGGTAATGATGGTGTAAGACAAAAAATAAGTAGATATGAAAAAATGTGTAAAACAAAAATACAAAAAGAGCCGAGGGCTTAGAATGGTTAGCATTGGTGGCCCTCTTCCCCACGATTGAGTTGGGAGGAGGAGATCCAAAATAGTGAATAGGGTTGTCCACCAACAAAGGTAGTATTGGTGTTAGCTATGCTAGGCTAATGGAAAGGTTTGGTTTGTTTGATGTTGACCAACGATTTCTTATTCGAGCTGTCAGGTTTGTAAATCACCATGGCTCCTAAAGGAAAATTTACATGAATAATATAAGGTCCTCCCACAACGTTTGAAATTTAGTGTGTTGTGGCACATGTGTGGAATTCCAATAAAGAACCTTATCTCCTGGTTGGTATTTAACTTTTCTAATTTTCAGGTCATGACGTCATTTATTAAGGGCCTTGTGCAATTCATTAGATGACAGGGCAACTAATAAGTTTTCATTTAGCAGGTTAAGGTTCATTAACTGCTCTTTTTGTGCTAGGTTAAGGTCAAGGTTGAGGTCACATGTTGTAGATAATGTACGGAGTTTTGCTTGAATAGGAAGTGTTGGAAGTTTACTGTACATTAACTCATAGGGAGAGTAGCCTATAGAGAGTTTCCACGTGGAGCGATATGCCCACAGAGCATTGTTCAGCTTGGTGCTCCAATCTTGCCTATACTTGCAAATGGTTCGCATTAATATTTTTGTAATCTCCCTATTGGTGACTTTGGCTTGACCATTCGCTTGAGGATGATAAGGTGTAGTCAGCTTATGTTCCACTCCTAAGCGTTGCATCAATTTTCAAAAAGTTGCACCTGTGAAGTGTATACCATTGTCAAAAATAAGTGCACAAGGCACACCAAACCTATTTATGATTTGTTTTTGAACATTCCCCGATAGTTGGCATTCCCCGATGGCTGGCATTCCCCGACTATTGGCATTCCTTGATTGTTAGCATTTGTTGATAATTGGCATTCCCAAGTGGTTGGCATTCCTTGGACGTGAGCATTTTTAAGCACTTGGCATTTGGCATTTTGGCATCTTGGCACTTAGCTCTATGGGCGAACAAGACCCAGAGCACACCACACTAGCAGAGAGGTAGAGTTGCACATCATGGCCCACTACAGCCCCATTGTAGCCCTACAAAACACTGCACGGTACACCGTGGTGGCCAACTTGGCAAGCATGGTTCATTACAGCGATCGCCAGACTTCACAGCCTAACACCACTGAGATTGTGACTGTTCTTCCACTGCGCCTGTTGTATACTGTGTACCTTCTGAGACCTTTTTAGAGTTAACTACGCTCCCATTTGGGGTAGTGTTCCATTTCTCTCTCATGTTTCTAGCATTTTCTTGCATTTTTTCTTTCATCTTTCTACACTTTTTTCATGCATCATCATGCTATACTATGTATTGTTTGCATTTGCATTTCGGCTAACCATGCCACCCCTTGGTTGTACCCATTGCCCCGTTGCAATTGGCAAATTCCTATTTGATCAATAAGACCGTTTAGGGCACTCTGCCTCCATTTCTAGCAAGGTGTTGTGTGGAGGAGGGGTTAAGGTGATGCACCCATTGATCCCTTGATGATTCTAGCCACCAACATTTTCGATCATTATAGTTTTTTGACGCTAGAAGGAGGGCCTTGCCATTTCCTTCTGCATTTTTTGATTATTGTCCCGCGTGCTCTTTCCACCATCGGTTGGTGTAGATTGGTCCTAGTTGTCAGTTCCCCTAGAACCCTGCAAGACAAAAGCCCAAACGTATCCATTACATTCAAAACTCTGGATGCTCTGGAGAGTGTAACAAGTTCTCAAAGCATAGTAGCCTCTAGTGTAGCGAGCGTAGCACCAAAGTTAGCCATTTTCAGTAGTTTCCATAATTAGCATTTTTTTTTTTTTTGCATTTTCAAAGTTAGCATTTTTTCTGCATTTTCATACTTAGCCAAATTTTTGCAGTTTCATACTTAGCCAAATTTTTTACAGTTTTACACTTAGTCAATTTTTTGTAGTTTTCACACTTAGCCATTTTTTTTTGCATTTTTGTACTTAGTCATTTTTCTGCTATTAGAAAACTTAATCATTTTTCTACAGTTTTCAAAGTTAGCCATTTTTTGCAAATAGCAACTCTCACAACCTGATCTATGAACATGAATCTAGATCAACCTTCCACATCAGTGTCTAACACATTTGACACCACAATCCACCTAAAGCGTGCTACACTAAGCCACAAACAATACAATTTTTTTTGTGCTAAAATGCAAGCAGGATTACAAGTGGATCACCTCAACCTATAGGAAAAACAAGATTACGAATGAGTCCATCGAGATGGATGGGAGTACAACCCATCCTTGTTCGGCATAATTCCACTCACAGAGTCCTTCCACCAGCTATTGTCCCAACTCATTCATGCAAACAAGCATGATGTAGGGAAAACCTACAAGGAAGCCTCAAGGGAGGAAGAAGATGATTTCAAGGCCCACTTCAAATGTGAGAGCCCCTTCTACACTATCTTCTAACAACTACTCCCCAGTACGGCCCCTCCTTAGTTCAATTCACCTAAGATGGTGACCATGCCAATTTGACCTTTCTTGCAAGCAACCATTGCATTTGCCCAACCTTATGCTCATGTAGGGGCCACCTCCTAGCCTCAGACGATTCAGGAATCCTACATCCCGCTTGTCTCATCGATGCCCATAGTGTTCGTCCAAGCCACTTATGTGTGGCCTACTTTAGTCCCGACGTCCATTGCTCAACCAACACATTAACTAAACCTATCCACTATGACATTGAATTAGCAATGACTGTCTACTATGACATTAAACTGGCAACGATCGTCTGCTACAATGTTAAACTGGCAAACTTCGCAACCAACAATCCAATCCTATGCTATGCAACCAACACAGGCCCAACCAATGCAACTGGCTGGCACATCCCCAAGCTTGGATTAGGAATTCCAACTAATCCAAAGTTTGATGAAGGAGATCAACCAAATCAAAGCTGCCTCCTTCGAAACCATCAAAGTGGTGGACTTCTATTGGGACAATCCCATAAGTCCTACAGTCCCATCTTTGACTCTCCCAATTGGGGTCCAGTTGCCTCAACTCACTAAGTACAATGGTGAAGACCCCAACACACACTTGGTCACATTCCGATTTGAGTGCCTACTCCTTCAAGCCTGGCCACACGCCATCATGTGCATGTTCCCCATGTCACTTACTAGCAAGGCCTTAGATTGGTATCGTGCACTACCTAAGGCCTCAATCTCTTTTTTGGAAGATCTCATAAGCTAGTTTGTGACATGCTTCAGGTACAACCTAAAGCCTGATGTAACCCTCAACTAGCTCATGCAAGTCAAGCAAGGGCCCCTAGAGCTTGTGCCAAAATTTCTCCAATGCTATAATGTCGCATTGAGTGAAATGCGTGAACCCCTAGCAAAGATGCACCTACTAGACATATTCAAGGATGCAATGAATGACTTCATCAAGTCCAAACTGTATTACTTGGCCTCAAAGTCTCTCAGCCAAACCTTTGCCCAAACAAAGGGCATAGAGGAGGTAATGCAAGCCAACAATGACCCAACCTATGTGGCCTATAGAAACCAACATGTGCATAAGTAAAACGTAATAGTGGAAATAATGGTCGCAACCACAAAAGCAACCAACTGGGGCCCAACAACTAAGTAGCCCAAGGCCCCAACTCACAAAGCCACTAACTCTAGCACCAACTCACCTACATTGGCAGGGGCTACCCCAAGGCCCAACTTTGAGCGCAAAGATTGTTCAAAGTATACACTGCTATCGATGGAACCCTCTAAACTACTAGAGAAACTCTTGAAAGCTAGGCGAATCCAACACAAACACATATCAGAGATTGCCTATCAAAAACATGACAAGTACTACGAACTACTAAGGAACCCCACCTCAGCAGTACCGAACAAGCCCCTAGTCCAACAACATTTCCAATTGGACCAATACTATCATTACCACTAGCTATTTGGTCATAGTACAAACAACCATCATGCTTTGCAGGATGACCTGCAAAGAATGATAGAATGGGGCCAACTGGTGCTTGACATAGCAAGCCAATCCAACGCAGACGATGCCACCTATGTCATAAACTCCATTAGCATAGGTGGCAAGTCCAAACCCATGCAACAACCTTTTGTGATCTACGTGCCTCCTAGCAAGGCAAGGATTCCCTTAGCCTCCATAAGCAAGAGGTCCCCATTTGTTATCAAAGTGCCACCTTAGGCATTCACAATACCCTTTGTGGTCAAGGTCTCACAACAATAATCTACTAAGACATTAAACTGGCATGACACAGCAACAACAACTACTAAGCAACCTTTCGTCATCAAGGTGCCACAATAAGTTGGCCCTGCAACAACTCCTAAACCATCGTTTATCATAAGGGTGCCACAACGTGATGGCCCCTCACCTACCTAACATCTAACAGTGGGCAACGTCTCGGTCCCTCCTCCTTTAAGGGCCAACCCCACTAGCAACCCAAGTAGGCCTACCAAATGGTAATGCAAGAGGATGAACAAGTGCCTTGCAACCTCCATGGTCGAAGCAAAGGCCATAACCTCAATGCAGGGTTTGATCCATTAACGTGTACCCATTGATGGGGCACCCTGTTTTGCCTATAAATGTGCACCTACTCATTACATTTATGGCATAAGTTTTCATAGTTGTAGCAAAGCACTTGCAGTTTTTGCATTTGAAAGTTAGAATATTTGTTGAGTGCCCACAGTAGGAGTCAAAGAGTGTATGGATCTTTATTCGAGCACTGTTGCACTTGAGCACTTCAGTGTGCATAGTAATAAACATGAACTTTTCTGATAAACCTTGTAGCACTTGGACTAGATTAATTGATTTGCTTATGCAATTAATATTCAAGTAATTTCCTTTAATGTTTTTGAGTAATTAAGTGATTAATTAAATATAGATTAAATAATAGCACATAAGTACGACCACTTTGAGCATACGTCTAACACATGGTAATCCTAGTAATGCTTAATGTTTGGTAACCCAGTAGCGTCGTACGTGTTTAGGATGTGTATAGCAAGTGGGAACATATGCTTATGTTAGGATTATTTAAGTATTAGTTAGTTTTTAGATTAATGTAGCCATTAAATTACTTTATTCTTTATTCTTGATTCTTGGGTAACTAAATCCATACAAGTGAAAATGATAAAAATCATATACCTCAATTACACTTAACCATACCCTTGAACTTTACAAGTGGAACTAGGAAGACAATGATTACAATAGTTAGTTTCACCTCCTAGAAGCTAGTGTACTTAGAGAGCTAAAGTTTACAGAATTTGACTAGATTGCTGAGTGAATGCTAATGATTTGTATGGTTGGGCGTAGGGTATACTTGCTACTCATCACTTAGTAGGATCTACATCATTTGTGGAAGAAACTTTAGTAGTATTTGTAGTAGTTTAATTTTGATGTGCTTACATAGTCTTTTTTCATAACATAAAAGGAAATGAGTCAAACATATGATCCTCTCGATGACGATAGTAACATGACTTTGTAAGCTTGCAATAAACAACCTTATGTACATAATCAATTCCACGAGCACGTAGAAGAATTTTTTGCTTAAGTGAATTAAATTCTACTTCAATCATATATCGAATTCTATGAAACCCACTAACTGTAGTTAGGGTTTCAAAATGCTTGATTGGCCCAATCCAAGAGATAATATTCCTTTGAACTTTTTTAAAAATCAATGGAAGATTCAACAATTCAACAAAACAAGGAACCCTTCAAAATTCAGGAGATGTTGGATTAAAAGAAGAAGTTCACTTTCGAATAATTAATAAAACATAATGATGATTGAAAATACTAATATCAAGGACCTTAGAAATCATCGTTGAATTAACAAATTCTACCAACAAAAATGAGGTTGACAGATAATGTGCATGGATAATATCCAAACTCAATCTTTTCAAACCAAATTTAAATAACTCAAAAAACTTGAAGAATGAGATAAATAATTTAGAATTTGCATAAAAATGTACCTTCCAAACATTTCTTAAGCAATAGATTCGTATAAATCATTAGGTAAATCATAGAATAATAAAGAAGTAATGGATTTGCTTGAAGGATTACCTATTAAATTAGGCGACATTGCATGTAGTTCTAAATAAACTTACTATAGAAATATTAGGTCCATTGAAAAAAATTAGATTTGTTGGAGAAATATCAAGATTGTTGAAAAAACTTAAGATCTTGACTCTACAAAGTAATACAAATATTTTTAAAAGCTTCTATTTTCTTTGGTTTCCTTATTAGCATTTGATTATTCTTATTGTTGATAGTAACTTGATTTATTCCAAATAAACTTCATATTATTTTTCCTATCATTAATTTTAACACATTTTTCTTTTCTTAGCATATTTTTTCTTGACTAGAAAAGAACGAGCATTAAATAAATGATGTGTAGTGTAGTTACCCTGCATCGAACCATATAAATCACAAGCATTCATGCACGATTCGATTGAATTACGTGGACTAGGACTAGTTAGATGCCTTAGATAGCCAAGTGCTAAGAGGCTAATTATTGTCTTCCTATTCACACTTGTGTGGCTTAAGTTGTATGGTTAAGTGTGACCCAGGCATATGATTGTATTTTTTCTTATTAAAATATTATCCTAATTAATCTAAGTACATAAAAAGGATTTAATCTAGCCTAAGCATGGTGTATCTATTTTTGATTTATCACACACATCTTGAATGTGTACTAACACTACTAGGTTATCAAGTGTTTCATTGTTAGGTACACCAAGTGATCCATGGATTACTAAGTGTTGGTGTTCATGGTCAAAATCGATTGTACTCATGCTATTACACTAAGTGCGATCAAATAAAATATTTAAGTGATTGTATGAAAAGTAAAGAAACAATTAAAGTAAATGGTAAAAAATGAAATCAAAGTGCTAGGCTAAGTATTGCAATGAATAGAATAAATCTCAATTCCATTTCTATCATGCAAGTGTGTTTAGGTATAATAGGCACTTGAGTAAAACTCCATAGAATCTATTCAATTCACATAGTGGGCACTTGGTGAGAAAATTGCAAGAGTCTAGCTACGGAATGATCAAAAGGTGCCATAAATATGGTAGGTCTACACATTTATATAGGTGTTTACGCAAATTGTGTCAATGTTGATGTGTACAACATCAACACCAATGCACACCAAAACACTTCTCATCACAAACTATGCAATACAAATAGTATTGAAAATAAATACTACCTTTTCTTGAAATGTCATGCATTGGAGTACATTAAATATAGATGAAATATTAGAATGTTGATTTATTCCAAATGTTAATAAAAAACACTCAAAGATAATTTTCTTGAGAGTGTTTTAAAAACTTAGGTAACAGATATATTTCTATCCTGCAAACAACATGATAATTTTCTTAATTGTGTTTTAAAAATTATATATTGTGCAAAAAAACTGAATAAAATTTCAGTTTCACAACGGAACAGCAAATTTTATATCCAAAAGAGGTTAGGAGAGCCTGGCTTAAAATATTAGTATCGGTAAATGGTGTTAAGACGCACAGAGGGTCAATATCCAGACTCTTTCCCTACCATCTTAAAAAACGGTGGAACTGAAATCACGTTTTCAATTCTGGCATGCTCACGCTTGCTGCACTGCAGTAATGTCCAGATAAAACACGAAAAACATCATCATTTTGGTAACCAAACAAACACATTCGTCGGGCCTGCGCACCTGATTCAAGCAATGAAATGAAATTGCTCAGGAAAGAAAGCGCGTTATTCCTGAATTTTAAATCAATAGCTGTTTGAAAATCACATCAACGAAAACGACACCAGCAGAAGAAGCAACCTCCTCTTCGTAAACGGTGCCGCGATCTGGATACAAAACTGTAACAGGATATGCAGAGCTACCCTTGATGCTTGAATCCGAGAACGAATACGGCGAATAGGAAGAAGGAAGATCATTCAGGATGGAATCAGACGCAGACGCAGCCGCAGCCACGGGCGATGGCGCATCAGCATCAATTTCTGCATTAAGCAGAAGAAGAAGCAGCAGCAGCAGCAGAAGTTTCTGTTTCTGGTGCAACTCTGCACAAAGAGCCTTCCTTCTCGTGATGGTGCCTTCTTGACGACGATTCCGCTGGTGCGCGATCGGATTTTGCGAAGGCGATGGCAACGGCAATGGCGTGGAGCTGCGCGCGTGGCCAGAGTCAGCGGTCCTGCATATGAACAAAGGAGGACCTGCCGACGACGACGACGACGACGACGCAACCCTGGCCTCCATCGCGCGTCTGCTGATTCGTCCTCTGATTTACATTTTGTTATGGTTCACCTTAAGTACGTGTTTGACGCTGTAACTGCTGCAACTTTCTGCCCTAATTTCGTCGCAGCACTTTTATTTGATCCGTGTATTTGTGCTTTGTTTTCGCGGTATCGTACTTTTTCCTGGTGCATTTGACATTTAAGTTTGTGTTTTTCAGGTACAATAAGTTGTTGCTGGGAGCACATATGGGGAATTATAGCTTGTTAGGGGAGCAGATGGGAAAGTTTCCTGCACCTCTGCTGATGATCTCCATTCACTTTTCCATGCAAGGCATTATCTCCAGATTAATTCTGCAGTTTTGTTATCCGGATTTGCGGCCTCAGCACATGACGTGGAGAGATTACTTCGCTAGGGGTAAGATCATGTTATTTGGGTTGTTTAAGACTCTCATTTCTTTTTTGCTTTCCCAAGTCATCCTTCTTCAATGAACAAAATACATAAGATAACAAGGAACTTGCTTAGATATTTGGAAACCCCGACTGGCTACCCACATAATTCGATATCTTGAACATGAAGCAGTTTCAATGAATGAAAACAGTGGGAAAATTGCAAATTCCGTTCTGTGGTAAAATATGCCAAGGTATTTGAGATCAGATCACTAACCCCTGGTTCTCGTATGCCTTTTTTGGTGAAATTTAAAAAAAATAAAAAAAATTCGTCCATTTTGTTTCAGCATAGAATTCCTTTTAATATTTTCTTTAATTGTAGCGTTAGCATTTCAAAACATCATAAGCAAGCAATTTCTTCTCGATAAGTATGTTATGATTTTGTAGTCCTCGGTTTTCATCTGTTTAAGCTACCAGCATGAACCAATGTAACTTGAACTGTAATATGGTGGTACATAGTAGGAGCATTTTCTGGTTGCAGTATCTGGTAATTCACCGACACAGTTGCCTTGGCAGAAACAGAAATCCACATCAGTTTTAAAATGCTCGCTATTTTTAAAATTTACACTATAATATGGTGATACATGGTAGGAGCATTTTCAGGTTGCAGTATCTGGGAATTCACCCACAGAGTTGCGTTGGAAAAAATAGAAATCCACGAATTTTAAAATGTAGGCTATTTTTAAAATTTATTGTTTGGAACAAGTTGAAATAGTATAGGAACTTGAACAAATATTATACTTTAACAGCATTTGGATGTTTCTCTTTATTCTATTGCATTTTGAAATCATTATATATGTATGAAAAAGACATTTGAGAGTTTCATTGCTTCATTGATGGTACTTTCACTGCTTTAGTGAGAATAACAATAGATAGCTTTGTTGCTTTGGCCATTTATATTGTGCCGATGCTTTAAAACCAGCGATAAATGACTTTGCCTTGTAAATTTAAGATGCAAGAAATAAGCACGTAACTAAAAGTCCCAGTTGAGCAGCAGAAAACTATAAAAGTTAACATATCCTTATCCAACAATGGGATGTAATCTTTAAATGGACAAATGAACAGAACATAGTGTAAAAGAAGTTAAAATATTTTGATGACATATTAGCGCATACATGAATTTGAAAAATTTTCTTAGATGCTGCAAACACTATTGCCATCAATTAAAAGACTATTGTAGAACAGCAAGCAATTATGATGGTACCAAAAATAAAAATAAATAAATGCTTGCATGGATTAGAGTTAAAGTTAAAGAGCTCTAAATCAAAGCAAGTAAATATATGTGATATGATTGCAAGACATGAAACCATTGTTGAAGGGATTCAACTATGTGAAAACTTTATATGAATTGATGAAGGAACAAGAGAAAATGAAGAGAACTTTGAATATCTGATTTGCAAAGGTTCTTGAAACTAAAGATGAAAATATATTTGCAGTTAATGATATCATGAAAAAAGTACATATATTAGTACATCGATTTGTTGATGCTTATCATAGCAAATAGAAAGGCAATAGACTATGTCATATTGTTGTGAAATTTTGCAACTCAACTGCTTGAGGAACAGTTTGGCTTAATCGTAGCAACTTGATAGGATAAAAATGGGATAAATGAACATATGATGTGATAAGAGCTTGCATAGAAAAGAGAAGAATGGAAAAATGTAAAAGCAACACAAGTAAAGGGAAAAATAGCCTTTCTTGGATGCAAAGTACATTGTTGTATTCAATGATGAGTTTTTTTGTTTTCCCAAAAAATACCTAAACACTGTTATGGATTTATGAATATAGACAGTAGCACTGCAGAGTAATTGACTGCACTGTATAGCATTGATTTGTTTTAATGATTTTGATATTTTTAGAGTTGCTAAAGCTTGGGAAGAGGAGGATTCTGAAAATTTTGACTTACCTGATTTTATTATAATAAAATCAATGTGTTAGATTTAATAAATGAGAAAGATTGTTAGGTGGACTATCTTGCATCTATAGAAAAAGATTTAGAAAATAATCAATCTAGATAAAATTGACAAGCAAAAAAAATATATGTGGTTGAAGATTATAACTGTTTTTTGTCTCTTGCTTTCTGTTACTTTCAGCTTAGCAATGAGACATATTATGCAAAGTCAAGAAAATTAAGAAAATTTCAATATTTAGAAAGAGATATTGCAGAACTTATATCACAGAAAAAATCTATATATGTGATGACTTTAATACCAGGTGTCAAATATGGTTGGTACACCATAAGCTTTATTATTACCATTTTTGGGGGGAATATTAGAGAAACTAGCAGCAGGGTTTAATTCTAGTGACCAATAAAGGAATTTACGTTACTAGCTTATTTAAGTTTTGAGTTTTGAGGTCTGAGACTAGACTTCAACAGTCTTCTGTAACTTTCGATAATCTTCAATCTTGTAGTGCACCACTACTACATTCTTCATTGTGTTACATTTGTCATGCATTTCCTCTGCATCATTTTGTGATAATAGTTTCCATGGATGACATTTGCTATATGAACCAAGATTGTGTTGAAACTCTACGTCCTTTATCTGTATCAATTAGTTATGTCCATAGTTTGTTCACATTCTGTAACTTATAGAGGATGGAATGAAGTAAACACATCTTATATAGACTTATTCAGAATAGAGTTAATTTTAGGGGTTTCCGTACTTGCAAACCTTGAAACTCTAACATGCCTAATGAAAACGTTGTGTAAAAATGTATTAGAAGCATGGTGTTATTTATTTCATTCATAGAATGTACAATCCATGGTTTAATCATGGTAGTTATAGTTTTGTTGCATATGATGACAGCATGATCAGAGTATGGTACACTGATTATAGGAATTCTCTATGGGTTCATGTTGATTGAGTATTGAGCCTTGAAAATATTCGTGTTCAAAATTGATCCGGTCATCTTAGTTTTTTTTAGCTTTCTAAGTTTAGGAATTTTAATATATTTGATTTGCACTTTGACATGTAGTTTTTTGATCCACTAACGTTATTATTTTTAATTAGTTGTGCCAACTGCAGTTGCTACTGCACTGGATATTGATTTAAGCAATGCTTCTCTTGTTTTCATCACTATTACCTTTGTGACTATGGTAAATATTTTTCCTTTCTTCCTGGTTCAACTATCTGACATAGACTTGACGTATTGTTACCTTTGCAAAGCAATCAATTTCTCTAATTATTGTTTAGTGTTGATTGGCAATGTAAATCTTCAGCTCTAGTGTTTCTCCTGATATTTGCTTTTCTCTTCAACTAAGCTCAATTTCCATTTTCCCCTAATTTTTTAATGAGATTGTAGAATTTGGTTAACTCTACTTATCTGATAATTATGGCCAACATTGTTTTCCTTGCAGTAAGAATAGGGCTGGAATGTTAATCCATTATTTATTTTTACTTTTATAATCTGTGGTTTTGTTTAATGTATTGTTTAGACTTGTTTCTTCCACTATATATTTACGCTTTCTGAGTGTTATTATATTTTCAACACATGTAGGAATTATATTTCTGCATATACGTTGGTGATAACTGAAAAATATAATAGTTACCAATTTGGTCCTCACGCAGGTTGGAAACACCAAGCATAAAGCTTTTAGGAATCATTCTTGTCATATCATTTGGAATAATGTTGACAGGTGTTGATGTCTTTTCTTTTCATTCTTGTATTGGTTTTTAATCTTTGCATATGTTTCTTAAAATTGCATTTTATCTATTTTTGTAATGGATGCTTCATTTGGCAAGTTAAGCAATTCTAATCTGATTCTAAAAAGTACAAATGTCATTTGTTAATGATACATCAATTTTGAGGAGTGCCAAACTGAGGGGCATAATTCTCCCATGCAACATTTCAGACACGGTATATTCTAAAGATTAACTTGAACACACTAGTTCGTTGCCACCAATTTTTGAGCTCCTTGCATCACACGTTGTTACCAACACCTGATGCATTACAAGTAGGAAAATGTACTGATAAAGCAATAATAAATTCATCATTTTTAAATACTCACAAATTAAAACTACAATAATTAATCTATCCGAGTTATATTTAGTTGTGATATGTTTATTTCCACTTGGTCAGAAAACATGTGAAACTGGAAGCAACTGCACAAGAATCTCTTTTTATTGAGACATCATTCAAGTTATAATTGAGTTCAATAAAATAAATGAATAAATAAGTATTCTTTTATTTATTTTACAAAGCTGGACCATGTTGCCTATTTTATTTCTATGTTGTATTTGCAAATTGTTTAACTTTTCTTTCATGAAAATATGACTTTGGTCTATGTTTAAGTTGCCTTTTCTATTTTCTAATTGCTCATACAAGTTGAATTACATATCACCAATTTTTCATTCAAATTTTGCAGAAAATTTCCTAATTTGTTTCCAATTTACTTTGGTTTGTGTGGATCTGTTATAATGCTTCCCATTGATTTTCTATGTTTCATGAAAATTTTTAAATAGTTTTTGTAATGGCCTGGGGTGAATTTATTTCCTTTATTTTCTTTCTTTTCCTTATAAACCTTTTATTTTTGTTTTTGTGAGGAGATGATGTTTTGTTAAAAAAAAAATTTGTTTTGCTTACGTCAGTGGAGGATGTGTTAATGCATTGTGTTAAGGCACCTATAAGTGGATTTTTTTTTTCTTTTTTCTTTTTATTTCCTTGTGGGCTGGGGAAGCCGACAAACAAACTTATTTTTCTTCTTTGCATCCCTTGTTTGCTGGCTCAACTTTGTTAGATTTTTGCCATGAATTTAATATTGAGTGTGCTCTAACCTCCTTCAGTGATTTGTAGTATGTTGTTTTTAGCACCATGGGTCTCCAACTTTAATCATATGGAAGGGATCTTGAGTCACAAGTATATCTTTGTATGCTAGGCGAGCTTCAAGCATCACACGTCTCAATTCGTGGATACTTAACTTCTTCTGTCAGACATCAGAGTATTCACAGCATTGAGCACCTTGACATGGCCCTATTGTTGCCTCTGTGGGAGGATTAGCTAGGTCTAAGAAATTGGATGAAGGTATTGGCTGAGGGTGCAAATGTAGATGCTGTGTTGAGAGGTCCACGAAGGATCATAGAAATTGAGCTCATTGAGATGAGAGTAGGGTTGGAAACCACTAATACTAATAGAATATTCCATTCCAAGGAGTTGGAAAAGAGTCAAGAGGAGGTATAATGGTTAAGGACAAAACTTTGAGATTTTAGATTATTGGTTTCAACACCATCCATAGTGACACTAGAAGTTTCTATTCAAAAACTGAAAGAAAACATTTTTAAAGAGATAAAATGAAGGGCAAATTTTTAAAGAAGTGCTTAAAAATAAGATTAAAAATGACATCTCGTCATAGCATGGAAGAGGAAATGTAGTGAGAAAGAGAAAATCGTGGTGGAACTCTCGTAGAAGGTAGCCAGGTTGAAAGGCAAAGCTAAAATAATCCATAAGTTCAGAGATATGTGGTGTTGTATGCATAAAAAATTGATAGAATCTCAGGAGTGAACTTGTGGAATGGGTCACAAAAGAGAGACATGAACTCATTAGGATTCAGGTGATTTGAGTAACTTACTTGAAATGTGGAGCTTGGTTAATTGAGAAAGTTGGTAAGGTTCATAGATGAAAGGTAAATGCGAGAACAAAAAGAAGTCAAGGAGAGGTGGCAAACTTTGAGAACCAAGTTATGGAAGCCGAAGAGGATGTGGACACCAAAAGAAAAAGATGCTTGTACATGGTTGGTGTTAAGAATTGACATGTTTATCGACCTCAACGTGTAATCTTGAAGTTAAATATGTATAACCATCACTATTTACATAACTAAATAAACAATTTGTTAGTTTCTAAATGAAGGGATGTAACACCCTGTTCGTAGGGAGCAAGAGCTAGCACCAAAAGCCCCCAAAATGTTGGCTGAAAAATGCAAGGATGACATTTTTTTAACAGCAAGCATACCAGCATTGACAACAAGCATTTCAGCATAAAATGTAAATTATAAACTCAGAGAATTATCTAATGCAAATACTAGCCCAAGGATCTAGGAGGAAGAGAATGCTAATATGACGATTGACATCTTTTGATATACACAATGCATCTAAGTGCAATACAAATGTCAAAACAACGAAGCTTGGAATCATATCCAAAGCTTTCTAGTTCAACTACAAGCAAATTTATTCAACCATTTTAGCTTAATAGTCTTAAATTATGCACAGCCAAATATAATTAGTCATATGGAGAGTTCAGCTGTAGGAAAACATAGTATTCATAATATAGGTAGTTTGCAATAGAAGAAAACTATTGCAACCATATTGATTTCTTTCCTGTAACAGTGATACAAAAGCTTTAACTTCTCATACAAGATGTACATGAGCCAAAAGTTGAAGATCTATCTTAGAATGTCATATTCCAATTCTTCCAACATGTTGCCTGCATCTTAGATTTTAGTTTCAACCAGTACTAATTTTTTGAAATAAAAGACAATCATGAAAAACAAACAGCCACTATAAAAATCTATGCAAGACTCTGCCAACATGGAGTACAGATCTGTATTTTCTTTTTCTGATTTAAAGATCAAACTCAAATTTTTCTCAAACCATAAAAGTACATCTGATCCTGTTCATCAACAAATGTATTTAGCCAAATAGATGGGCACAAGAAAGATATAAATTAGTAATCTCAGATCTATTCAATGGCATAATAATATTTTCTATTTTTCCAGCAACACACAATACAATATCATCTCAATTAAACTCTTCTAAGTTGAAATTTTATAAGGCACACTACTAAAATTTAATTAAACTATCTGATATTCCAACAACAGAGAATAGAAAAATCACCAATGTTACAATCATAAATTAATACTCTAGATTTCTCCTACTCCATTGGACTCATAAAATTAGACTTGAGAAGGTATACCAATAGGAATCAATATTCAGATCCAAGGATTAAGCATTCAAAGGGGATCATCAAGCCAATTCCAACAAGAAATTAAGAATTCAACAATTCTTTAGATTTGAGAAATTCAACAATTCAATTGTCTTACCACTTTCTAAAAATGAGGTGTTAGCCTAGTGGTAAGACTCTTGATTTGGACACTGTCATTGGGTTGATTCTGGGGGGCACTACTCATTTATAAACTTCTATATATCTTGGGATGTACCTAAGTTTTAATTATTTTGGGTTTCAACAACCTCCCTCACTTTCTGCTGGCGATATCAATCCTCATATTAGGGATCCTTGGCCCTTGTTGGCAAATCTTTATGCCAAAAATGCTGCAAATCATTAGGGGTATTTCTGAATCATTATAGAAATAACTCTCATCCAGGTCATTTGGTCTTGAGAATGCAGAGGACAGGAAGATAGATCTAACAACAAAATCAAGGCTTCAACAATCTAAGATCTCAACAACAATATTGTCAAAGCATCAAAAGGTATTCAAGTCAAAGAAAAGAGAAAATAAAATGAATTGAGATAATTAGCCATTGTGGTTCATCACCCAACATAGCAAAGAAGGATCATCTTATCGCCTTGCCTAGATTTTTGAATTACCAAGCGCAATTTATTAGTATGTTGGATTATTATTGCTCACTATCCTGTGGAGCAACGATCGTCTTCTTTTATTATGCTTATTTTCTGTTTTAGCCACACAAGTTCTTTGTTGTCTTCTACAGTAGCCACAGTCTATCTTTGCCATAGTCTTCTTTTGTTGCTGCCCTTTTTTTCCAGCCACACTCCATTGTGGTTGTGTTCTCCCTCTTCTTCTTCTTCTTTATCTTTTTTTTAATCTCTCTTCCACCCCTCTCTCTTTATACTAGTGGAATTCAAGATATAATAGTTTATTTCTTGAAATTGATTCTTTGTTGGAATATGTTCTCCTTTTTATTTTCTTTTTAAACCTTTTCCATACTAACAAGTCATGAGTTCAATTATTTCCATGATCATTGTTAAAAATTATTTAAAAACATATTCTAATAGGTTCAATTCCTAGATTTGCAATTTTCAATATTTTAGAATTCTAATTTATCAGATCTCAGGTTCAATTCTTCTTGATCTGACATAACAGAAAATTAATAATTATAAAATATTCAAACATAACATCCATCTCTGTTGCTTCTTTTTATCTTGACAACATATCATTTCTAATTTTACCAGGAATAAATATGCAGCTGTGTTTCATTTTACAACAACATCCTTTCTTCTAAATCATGTCACAATGTACAAAGAAAGAGGTTTCAATGCAAAAACACAATAAGTTGAAAGTCTAGTATATAACAAAATAAGTTGATAGTTGAGGACATAAAATCAGGTAAAACATCTTATCTTTCAGGCCATCAGCAATGCAACATGTTCATTGCTTATTATTGTATTGTTTTATGATGCCTTGAAAGGTCATGTTATGACCTTTCTATTGCCATGAAAGGGTTTCTTATATTCCAATGACTCATGAAATTCTAAAAACTAATGCATCAAAAACATACACAACACTCCTCATGCTTATTATTAAAAAAAAAAAAAACAACACAATAATGATATACATAATATATCTTATTCATAGGTTAGGTTCCTTCAACTTGATTCATAGGTCAAGGTCCTCAACAATGAGTATTTTTCATTTTCTTTTTAAATTATTTATATTGCAATATATGGTTCAGCCCTTAGAGGTACATCATAGAGTTTCTTTCTCTATTTCTCTTTTATTATCCTGATATTCTGGCTGAAATATATTAAAATAGATTTTCTTTTCCATATATATGTTTTTAAGCATTTCCAGCATGCATTTTAAGCATATTTCTCATACAACAAGCATTTAAGCTTTTAAACATGATATAGAAATAGAATATATAAAAAACAAGCCAACATTCAAAATTTATTGATGTTCCAATCAATCACTTCTACCACAATCCAATGTCAATAGCAAAATAAACACACACACGAGCATCATAGCAAAACACATATGCACAAGGACTTACAATCATCAATGCCAAAACTCAAGGAGAAGTTGTTTGTTACAAGAGACATGTGAGATTGTGTATGGCCGTGTTGTTTGCTCAGTTTGAGGAATATAAGGGCATTCTCCATTGCCTTTAAGCGTATACAAACATACATTGTCTATCAAATTGGTCTGTGGTTGCAGGTGTCTTTCTCAGTTTGGGAGTTTTGTTTTTACGTTCTTGGTTATGGCGTTATGTATGATGTTTCACTATGAATTCCATTGTGGTAAACCTTCTTGTACTTGTAACTATGAGTCTTATCTTATGGTTGTTTATCCTTATAGTGCAGTTACTATAACTTGCATAGTCTTAATATGTTGTTTTTGTACCCAAACTTATTGTTTCTTCGACATAGTTTGTTCATCTGTATTATAACTGTGGTTTTAGAGTTATACTTTGTCTGCCGTTTTGCTTATTCTAATAGCCTTATTCTAAACCCTTATCAAATTAAGTTCATTTATTCTTGGGCATCTCAAATTCCAATGGTTAGAAACATTGTTGTGCATGCACATAGCGTATTTGAAGTGAACTTGCGTCAGACTTCTTTAGAGTTAGAAGAATGCAAATGGGAGTTGATAAAATCATGAAGATTGAGGCTTTGAATGATGAGCTTAACAAGCAGAGGAGAGGCTTTGTGGTAGAGAAATGCCAATTCCATGTTAATATAAATTTGCTTAAGGGATAGGGGGTAAGCCTTGAGCAACATTTGCGGCATTTTCAAGTTCTTTAACTATTTGTCATTGACATTCTGATGATGTCAGCTTAGCAAGCGGGCACCTAGAGATTTTCAAGGCCTGAACCTTCACCTGTTGGGGTTTAATTGTGATTTTGTATAAGTGACATGTTCACAATATTTTTTTCGATACACAATTGTAAACTCCTTTGCATGACTCTGCTTTAATGTCATGTCCCAAGTTTTGTGTTTACAAACTTAGGGACTAGCTTTGAACTAAGTGTAGTTTTCATTGGGCTAGTTACCTTCTAGGATTCCAATGTAATCCATAGTTGTTCAGGTTGAACTTTAAGAGACTCATGATTACTAAGTCCATTGTCCAATAAGATTTCAAAGCATCTAGTATGTTAACAAAAGTTCATTAACTTTTAACGTAGTTACGTAAAAATATATTTTTTAACATAATGTTATAAGAGGATTCAATAAGCCAATAAAAATAACAAAAGCATGACTAAATAGAAACATTTGGCTTCTAACACTTGGAATATCAAAGTACAATGACTTTTCACCTTCCCAATTTTCTAAAAATCCAACTGCATAAAAACTATCAAAATACTAAATATGTTATAAAACTTTATCAGAAAGTCTTCTTTCAATATTTAGAAATTGAGGTTAAAAAGAATCAATTTCCTATTTGGTTTGAACTTTTCGTGAGTGATTGTTATATTCTTAGCATTTAAAAAGGCAAAGTTTGACTTATCTCTTGCTTGTTTCACCTTATTCCATTCATCATTTTCATAAAGATTTTTTTTGAATAAAATTTTCATTCGAACAAATTTTTTCTTCTTTCAAATTACTTATATTATAACACATCTTTGTCTTTTAATTTAATTTAATTTTTTGGTTGTATGGAAGTTCTTCACTATGACATGTCTTAGGTACTTGTCTTTATTGTTTGGGAATATGCCTTCCCTGTTAAAAGAATTTGAAAATTCTTCTTAAGAAATTATTTGTCATTTTTTAACGTTGGAGACTCTCAAGATTTAATGGGTTTCCCTTTCTTTTTCTTCTCCTTTAATCATTTATGATATTAATTGTTCAACGGCTTCCTTGCATATGTGCTTACAGAGTTAAGCTTGGTTTCTATTAAAACAAATTTGTTTCGCACATCAGTTATTTTTGGGACATCATTATTTTGCTTGTTAGAAATGATAACAGGATTATGTGAACCACAAACAAGATCTTTTTGGTAGTGAATACGATTGTACAAAACAAGAACCAAAACCTCAAGGCAGTTTTGCAAGGAGTTAATAATATATTGGTATTGCAAGTGTTAGAATGCCTTGGTATTTGATGTACCAGAATACCGGTGAAGCAATTGAACTGTACTAGAGAGGCATGATTCTTCATAACACAAAAAATTTTAATAAATAAGTGTATATTAACAAATTATAATTATAACGATCCAAGACATTTGATAAACCCTAGTTATTATAATTGTGAATATTACATCATATAGTTATCCACCGTTGTACATGGTTTGGCTCATAAATGAACCAATGTTGAGATTGATATTTCCTAACATTACCATCCTTAATTCATGTCCTTTCGCATGAACTTGACCAATTATACATGCAAGTGACTGCATTTTAGCTATGTGTTCATCTACAACTTTCTGCTCCACCTTTTCTTGGTCTCTAGCCTTTGAAATGCCTAGGATGGCAAACAAGCATCTAGCTTTGAGTAAGCTGTTTTTGCTTAGCAATTATTTCATCCTGCTTTGCATGTGGTGGCTGTGTTATGGATGTAATGGTCATCTCCAACTCTTAAATTATATTTTTATGTCAACTTTTCTTTGCTGTTGGAGCCATGACAAAATTTTTGGTCTTTGATGGTAATTGTCATAATTTTTGATCAACATCTTTTAGGCTGCCACTATTTCTGAGATCTATCAAGTGAGATCCTTTCTTCTGCTATTGTTGCTAGCTTTAGTTTTGTCAGTTGATACCCTTGTTGCCACTGTTGCTACAAATTAGATCTGCTTCTCAGATCTGTTGATTGGAAGCCTAGCTGTTGTTACTGCCACGTAACCTTTGCTGTTATTTTTGCCACTCAGATCTATTAATTGAAATATTTGCTGCTCCTGCTGTGCCATTGGCGTTAATGTTGCTCCCCAGAGTCCATGTCGCTATTTAATCCAAAACCATCACATGTATTTAATGAAGTCATATTGAAGGCAAACTACTTGAATAGTATCAGGCCTTGTTGCAGGGAAAATTACTTAATAGCTGCTATTCTTCAATATTTGTGGTGCATCATTAGCAGAGTATGAATGCGATCTCATGATTTGTGAGTGGAAACAAGTAGATGAAACAAAATTGCTCATGAGTATTGCTAATGTCTGCTGTGTAATTGAAACAACATTGAAGATAAACACCACATTTTTCTAAAATGTCTTGCATACGAACACATTAGACATAAGTGGCACATTATAGTTAACAATACGGTAGATTTTTTCCAAATCTTACCTAGAAAATTTGCTAATTTTGTAAAGATGTTTTCAAAACTCATAGCATTTATAGTTAGTGTTCAATAGATCTAGAGTGTACTGACATAATAGAATTTCAGTTTCAGTTTTATTAAGGTCCTGGTCTACTTAGAAAAGTATTAAACTCATATCCTCTTTGAAATGCATGTTAATTTTTAAAATTATTTTGCTGTAATTTTTTATCTGTAAATATTCAATATAATTATGGTAAAAATGTTATGGCTTATTTATCATGTTTTTGTAAAATTAATACATTTTTATGACTAAAAAGGGAAACGTGTGATACATTGATTTGATTCCTTTCAGTTGCAAAGTCTACGGAATTTAATTTCTGGGGTTTTCTCTTTGTGATGCTTGCTGCCATAATGGCTGGACTTAGGTGGAATCTTACACAGATTCTACTGCAGGTACAAGAAGTATTTTGTTAATCTATCATTTTTTTTGGGTAACTAGAAAGTATGTTTCTTAAATCACACTGTGAAACAATCAGTGTTTTGTTTCATATCTTGTTTCTTGCTATAATGTAAGAAGATGCTGGAATTAGTTTGTTTAATGAACTTTACCCTTTTTTTTTTCCCATTTTGGTTTATCATTTCAAAGAAAGCTTAAACTGCATGTATCGTTTTTTTTCTTTATAAAGTTTTGTATAAAGATTGCTAACTAAATTTTCTTGTCTTAATGCATTACTGGACATCTACTGCTGTCTGCATAAAAAGAATGAAAAATTTGATCAGTGGATGGATTCTTGTCTTTTTTGTATTTGCTTTTGAACATTTCATTCATTGGCAAAATTGTTAGTATGAAATATGAGTCTGATTTCATGCATTTAGTTATTACTGGCTTGTTGCAACTTTTAAATAATGTAATTGTAAAAATAATTCTGCAGGATTGACAAATCCTTTTGCAACAATGAGTTATCTTACACCTGTTATGGCGTTGATAACTGCGGTATTTTCTTTAATGACAGAACCTTGGTCTAGTCTCTCTAAGACACGCTACTTTGATGATTCTCAACATGTTATTGAGAGTTGCATGCTAATGCTTATTGGAGGGTCATTAGCATTTTTTATGGTATTTTGTTACAAGCCAATAACGACCTTGAATTTCTTTCAATCAGAATACGTTATTTCCTGGTTCATGGCTTGATGAGTGAAGATTCAAAAATGAAATCTAAAATCTCACTTGAAATGTTGTTTCTTACAATTACTGATTATTGAGGGAGGTTTTATTGTTGCTATTTCAGGTACTATGTGAGTATCTACTCATATCAGCCACAAGTGCGGTGACATTTACAGTGGCAGGAATAGTTAAGGAAGTTGTTACAATAGTTGTAATGTGAGAGATGTCCCAGAGTGGTGGTTCTCTTGGGCTCTCCCCATGGTTCGAGGTCCATGGAACACTTTGAGGCATCCTCGGGTGACTCAAGTGTTACAAAACCGACCCCAACTTGGTGGTACCAAGCTAGCAACAAGACACCCTCCTGTTGCAACTCTCTTCTAAGTCCTCTTCATTCCCCCTCTCCGTGGAGAACTACATGGCCTTGATTCTACAGTGGTCGTAGATATGTAGGTAGCCAAGACTGGATAGTTTTGGTGCGGTGCCAGGCCACACCTTGTATCAGATTGTGAGGGATCTGGGGGTGAGGCACCTTCCCTTGTAGGTGCATCGTTTCCCCTCCCACCAATGTTGTCTACAAGGTTGTGTGTGTGTGGTTGTTTGCATGGTCCTCGTGTTGGAGTTGCTTACCCTTCGTGAGGTGCATTCCCATATATGGTAAGAAGTTGTGATTTTGCTTGCACTCACTCTTGAGTTGCTTGCTTGTTTGAGGTGTTGATGAATCATGGTTTTTAGGTGCTATGTATACTAGGCCTCGTATACTCAGCCCGCTGCGTATACTAGGTCTCGTATACGTAGCCTTGTTTGTGCTAGCCTATAAATAAGCACGCACCCACCGTGCTTAGATATCTTTTGGGTCAATTGTAGCTAGACTCTTGTAGTTTGTTTTCGTAGGAGTTAGATTATTTTCCCAGTGCATGCCCGCAGTGTGATGCTTGTAATTGTACGGAACCTTTATTCGAGTGTGACGTACTTGGACACGCACATGATCGGAAATAAAGATCGAGATTACTTTATCATTGCAGCATTCACTTAGTTTTAATTGCTTAATTATTATTGTTAATTGTTATTGTTATTTATTGTTTTCTTAGTTAATATTTCTTTATCATCATTTACTATTCTTGTTGTTAAATGCGGAATGAGTACGACTTGATCATGAGCATTTAACTGGGACTACTTCAATGGTATCAATCTCAGAAGCCTGATGCATAGGACAAAGGAAAGGCACCCATGGAGGACCCACCACTACCAGGAACCCCATGAGGTCCAAAGTTTTGTAATTCTGTGTCTGTGTCCAAATTTTATTTAATCCTCCACTACGGCATGAGTAAATTCCTAGTTAGTCAATAATCCCATACCTATCCACTGTGTATTCAATTAAGCTTGTTTCTCACTTTTTTTGACTTGAGGACGAGTTGTTATTTAGTTGTGGGGTATGATGAATCATGGTTTTCAGGTGCTGTGTATACGTGCCCCTGTATACTAGGCCCTGTATACTCATCCCACTGCATATACTAGGCCCTGTATACGCAACCTTGTTTGTGCTAGCCTATAAATAAGCGCGCACCCACTGCGCTTAGGTATCTTTTGGGTCAATTGTAGCTAGACTCTTGCAGTTTGTTTTCGTAGGAGTTAGATTATTTTCTCAGTGCATGCTTGCTTTGTGATGCTTGTAATTGTACGAAACCTTTATTCGAGTGTGATGTACTTGGACGTGCACATGATTAGAAATAAAGATCGAAATTACTTCATCATTGCAGCATCCACTTAGTTTTAATTGCTTAATTATTATTGTTAATTGTTATTGTTATTTATTGTTTTCTTAGTTAATATTTCTTTATCATCATTTACTATTCCTGTTGTTAAATGCAGAATGAGTAGGATTTGATCACGAGCATTAACTGGGACTACTTGGTAACCTAGTAGCGTACCTCGGTGCTACGCTTGGTAATCCCAGTAGTAGTCGTGCACGAGGTCCAAGATGTGTACGGATGATTAAGGAACGGATGCTCATCGCACTTAGGTTAGCTTAGACTTCATTTCCTATTACTCATTAGTTTAATCAATATTATTTTCCATTGTCTCTAGGAGTAGCAGTAGTTTAGGATCACATCATACGCCTCACTCTGGGCTAAACCATACGTGACAAAGCAAATACTAGTCCAGGTGGGAAGACAGCGAATTGCGATTAATGTGTAACTATCTAGATACCACAACTAGCCTATCCACAGAGTTCGACTGGATTGTGCGTGAACGCTCGTATTCGTATGGTTGGGTGTAGGGGTACCTAGTCGCTCATCAGGTGTATTCCCCAGGTGTTCCGCCCCAGATTCATCGGATCTTAGTGACTTCCTTGGGGTGCTGGACAACGTTGGGGCAACGTTGTAGCTTTTTTGAAATTGTGTTGTGATATGGTTGTGCTCTTTGTTTGTGTTACTCCATTGAGCTTGTTCGGTTAATGGTCCCTTCAGATTGATACCTAGGTGATCTAGAATCATATCCTTATGTATTCTGGAAGAGTTGCCTAATGGTAATGTTCTACGCTCTTCATGAGGGGATAGATGTTAAATTGTGAGCAACTAATCTATGTTGCTCTTCTTGAGGATGTAAACGATTGCGTTGTGGTGATGTCCTTCACTTGTTTACTTGTGGTTGGACTAGTTGTGATTGTATGTGATATGGTCGAGAGGAGTTCTATTGGCAACTCCAGAATTTTGTTGCTCAAGGATCTCTCATCTCAGGTCTTCAGTGATTCATCTAGGATGAAATGGATCGAGTCTTTGCTTCGGTTTCCACCCAGATGACATGTTTCGAGATGGCATTTGTTGAATTGTGCAGGATAGGATATCCTTGCATTTCCACTCACCCACCCTAGATACAGTGAGTATGGGAAAATACAAATTGGGACAAGATGGTTCCTAGGTACCTCAGGATGGAGGTTCTTCGTACATGTGCTCTTGGTGAGCCTTGTTTTGGGTGGATTAAGACCGTTGTCGGTAGACTTCATATGCTCATGTTTGCGATTGTATGTTTGTCTATTTGTGTATGCATGTTTTCTTGGTTGTGCTTTCAAATTCTGCATGCGTGTTATCTTCGTTGTGTCTATCGTTTGTAACGCAAGGCTTGGTGTTCTATGCGGTATGATGACTTATTGTTGGGAACGTTGAGGATGCATATTGAGGTCGTTTGTGCCATCCCAAAGCCAAATGTTTGTTGTCTTGTTTGACAACTTCTTGTGCATGAGGCATGATTGCCCTTGTTGTTGATCTTTGTGAGTTGTGCTCCCTTATTTGAACTGGTTGTGTTGCCCTTGGATTTGTGGCATCACTCTTTTGATTGGTGACATTTCTTGGTCACCTTGATTCGAAGACTACTAGTGTGGGTCATCCTATTGTTGGTCATTGTTGAGACCATACCTCTTTTGATGAGAGTCTTCTTGTGGACGCATCCTCCATGATGTTAATCATCGTTGCGAGAATTGGTTTTATGCAAACTTATTGTTGGAGAGACCTTGGTCTTCCACCTTATTTTTGGGTTGATATGACGAGATTTTGATCTTGGTTGAAACTACTGTTAGTTGCTGGCAATGATTGTTGTGTATGAATCTTGGAATTTTGAGAGTGTGCTATCTCTCTCCTGGTGTGCCTCATGATGAAATCGTTTGTTCGAGTGGGGATCTAATTCATCCATCAATGTTTTGCATGATTGATCTCTATGCATGTTGTTGAGGTCATGATTTTTATGATGTGCAAGAGTGATATTACTCTGTTATATGATCATGCTTGATGGTTGTGTATGATGCTGATGTGTTGATTATGTTCCTGCTAACTTCTATGTTTCTGAGCTTTTGTCTTAGTGTTTGTAGGCAGCATAGGTGCAAAGATGTAGCTGGTGGTGACCTTAGTTGATTCTATGAGCACTATGTCTATGGGGAAGATATGTGCTCTTGAGACCTTCATGAATTGATTATTTGGTCTCAGAATCCCAACATTGGGTTACGAATTTATCAAAAGCTTGGCTGTGATGGATCAATAGGTACATTATGATTTGTTTGCCTCTTTGTGCTAGGTGAGCACTAACAAGAGAAAGGTGATCTAGCCTAGACCCTACAGATATTGGGCTAGCAGATGGCACAAAATGGTATCCTTGGCCATGCTGGATACTAATGGCCCAGGAGTGGCCAATGCATTAAGGTTCCACTATGGTAGGGTGGTGGATACTCAGTTGGCGTGTTTCATTAATTCGATTGTTGCATTCGTGTCTTGAATCGTTCTTGTTTGATGGGTTCAGTGCGATGGTCGATCATGTACGTTTTAAGACAGTGGTGCAGTGATAGATGATCATTTATGCTTCATGATAAAGATAGGTTTTTTTCAAAAAAGCATGGTTCTTTCATGGTATGCTCTTGGTGGCCTAAATCCTTCAGCCTAGGATGGGCTTGGTTAGTTTGTCCTATAGCCTTTTAGGCATGGGTAGCATTCCCAAATACCATGTATGTTCCCTATATAAATGCATTCCTATCCTCGGGTGTGTGAAATGTATCCTTGTGATATTCTCAATTCGATTGTATGCACTCAAAAGTGCTGGATGTATTGCCTATGTGACTCAGTTGTCTCTGGTTGTAGGCCTATGCCACACCCTGTGACAAGGCCAAGCTTGATGTATGGTGTTTTCCTAGCGCTTGTCTTGAAATGCCCTTGCTATATGTTGTAAATGGCCCTTGTGCCTTGATGTATAATTTTGCTGAAAACCTCGTGGGAAACTCTTTAGTTGGATACAGTGTTGTAATGAACGGACTAGGGCATGTCTTTGTCCATTGTGCTCTTAAACTGGTGCCATGTGTTCTTGATGATGTTGGCATGCCTGGATGGTGTGTGCTTGTTGAACGTCCTTGAGACAGGACAAATCTTGGGAACACTTTCTCTTGTGTTCCTGGATTGGCAAAGATCTTGTCCACAGATAATCAAGGGTGACCAAAATTCAAATCTATGTGATGTCTAGCGGTGGATTTGAGTTGAGTTTTGGGTATTGGCACCTATACTCGCTCTTCTATGTTGGATGCGATCATGGAGCAGTTGTGCAAACGTTGGGATGGTGGTCCATCCTTGAATGAATGACATTACAGATACAGAAATTGTGATTTCTCTTGGTGGCCTTGCTTGGTGGGCTTGGATGTGCTCAAAACACTTGAGCCTATGCTCTCATGATTGGGGGCTTCTAATGATTTATGCATTTTGGTGGGCTCTCGTGACTGATTGCTTTTGGTGCTTTTGGAGGGCTATGATGCGCTCTCATGGCTTGGGACTTATTGGTGCTTTCATGGTCTATGGTGTGATTCCATGATAGGGGACTCATTGTGCCTAATAGGTTATGGTGTCTTCTTGCTGAATTTTCCTGTGTATTTTGTCCCTTTATGTACATTGATGTATAACAATGTCCCTTCCTAATGTATTGTCCCATGTCCTTGGTGTAATCTTAATTCATATTGGTGTTCTCACCTCCTTGGTGGGATAGCAGAGTTGAGCATGATATTACTTGGTGAATCTTTAATTCTATGAGGGATCATTCTCCATCCAGATGGTTGCCCTCTTCAATTCCTAAAATAATAAGGTAGGTGATATTGAGACGGTTGTCTCTTGTTTGGGACCTAGAAGCAGTTGATGTTTGGGACTTGTTCCTAGTAGTGGTCCCATGTTCGTGAACTCGTGAGGCTTGTTCTTAGAGACAGAATGTTATTACCTTGGTAAAATTCATGAAACCTCCTTTGTGAGGTCGTGTTGTTGACATAAATTAAAGATACATATCGCTCTTCTAGTAAGCAAGGCATGATCTTATGTACTCAATTTTGGGGGCTTCAGAGGAACTTCCTTGTTGGGGTTCTCTAGTAGACCACCCTTATTGTAAATCCTTCGGGGATGAATCGTGTAGTGTTTTGAGTTGAAACTGATGTTGGTGAAGCCCATTCCATGTAAAACTATCTTGAGGACCCAATCCTCCTATGGGAAAAATGTTGTTGTTGACTTCTATCTATTGTTTGGATTGAATGATAATAGGTAGTGGTGTGGCCTTGTCCACCGCAAATTGATGTAAACGGGCTTGACTGGGATGTATGAAACAAAAACCCAGATCTCCCAAGATGAAACAAAAATCCCTCTTGATAAAATTTCAAAGGGATGAACTGCTTGGTGTCTCGAGTTATCCTCAAGGTGAAAATTGAATTTGGGTAAGACTTGTGAACCCATGTCTTCCCTTAGCTGGTGACAGTTCGATGATATGGTTTTGTTGGCTATATTGACTACTTGGGCATGTATTATGGGTAAGGTTTAGTTGGGCTGCTCTACTTACCTATGGAAGAAACCTCCCAAAGAGGATCCTTCCTACAAGTGCAAAATCTAATGAAAGGTGCTGATCACGAGACTGGCAATCGTTCTTGATACAATGGGGAAATTCAAATTTTGGGAACCTCAATGTTCCTGGGAGAATTCATGATCTAGTTGCTCTCAGAGGTGACTCTATATTCTTTCCTAGACCTAGTGTTTAGAAAATGGGGCTTGTCCCATAACTTGGAGTGGAAAGGATAGCTTGTATGTAGCAAGTGCGGTGGATCCTTCTCCATGAATGGGATATTATGGTGTCATTCGATGATGTGCTTACAGTTGACATGAGGTAGGTGTATGGAGAATTGTCATGGGGTTTGTTGCCCAATAGATCCTCCACTTGTTCTAACATTCGAGTAGGCATTCTTGATGTTGGACAATCACAAAAGGTGTTGACGACAATTGGGGCTTGTTATGTGTTAGCCTCTTGGAGAAGTTTTCAAATAGATTTTTTGATCTTCTCTCTCGTTGTGGCTATGGAATACTGTTGGATGGTGAATTGAGGTATGCGATGCTGGTGTTTGTGGACAGCAAGGTCAAGCTCAAAAGATCTGCCCTTGTACCTTGTTTGGAAGGAAGAACATGCTCGACTCCCTTCATACCAGCTTGAACAACCATGATGAGAAAAAGAAAATGTGCATGGTATCGATGTACGTGGAATCAGTGCTTAGATGGTTGCACTAGTGAGACCCCATGGGTCTGGATGTGAGTAGCAGAACATAGAGTTCTAGCAAGCATGAGTTGCTTGCGGAGACATGGCTCTTCAGATTATGTCCTACCTCTCGGTTTGATGCTCCCAAGTCCCTCACCATGGGTAGTGGCCCTGGTGAGCCCTCAAAAAAATAAATAAATCAATGGGTGTTGAGTTGCCATTCACAAAGGAACTCGGCGGGACTTGCGAAAGAGGAGCTATCTTCTTGCATAAGTTTGGGTTTACGTAAGAAGATATGTCTCTAGACCCTCATAAGGGATGTGTCTAGGGGATGCCTTAGAGACGTTGGCCCTTTGGGTTGGACTCTCCCGCTTGTATAGAGAAGGGAAGTCTTTGGTCTTCCTCCAATTGCCCTTGCGTTTCATGCAAGGCATTGGATGGAAGGACGTATCACGTGTTGGGGTTGGTAACTTCCTTCAAGCTTGGCGTCAAAGGATTTGATTGATCCTTGGAGTTGATGGAGTTCCGAACCCATACAGAAGTGTACTCTCGAAGTTATCCTAGGCTCCACTCCGAGGATGTCGCTTCTTTGTGCAAGGGAGGATTGTGAGAGATGTCCCAGAGTGGTGGTTCTCTTGGGCTCTCCCCATGGTTCGGGGTCCATGGAACACTTTGAGGCACCCTCGAGTGACTCAAGTGTTACAAAACTCACCCCGGCTTGGTGGTACCAAGCTAGCAATAGGACACCCTCCTATTGCAACTCTCTTCGAAGTCCTCTTCATTCTCCCTCTCTGTGGAGAACTACATGGTTCTGATTCTACAATGGTCGTAGATATGTAGGTAGCTAAGACTGGATAGTTTTGGTGCGGTGTCGGGCCACACCTTGTACCAGATCGTGAGGGATCTGGGGGTGAGGCACCTTCCCTTGTAGGTGCATCGTTTCCCCTCTCATTGATGTTGTCTACAAGGTTTTGTATGTGTGCTTGTTTGCATGGTCCTTGTGTTGGAGTTGGTTACCCTCCATGGGATGCGTTCCCATATATGGTAAGCTGTGATTTTTCTTACACTCACTCTTGAGTTGCTTGCTTGCTTGAGGTGTATTCCCTAGGTCTTCTGCCCCAGATCCATTGATTCTTAGTGAATTCCTTGGGGTGCCGGACAACGTTGGGGTAATGTTGTTACATGTAAGTTGTTTTTTTCCTAGTATCATCTTTGAAGAGCTGAAGTTAGATGTCTTTAAAAGTTTTTATTTAATGCCTTAAGTTTGGGACAACTTGTTTGCTTTCTTGGAACATGAACTTCTTTTAACATTTAAACTTGACAGTTAAAATATAGTAAGTGGTGAATGCTTCCCCATGATCTACACTTAACAAACCTGCAATTTAAACATGTCAATAGGCAAAACACTAGCAGAAGCTTGGAAACAATGATGAGAAGAATCAAGTGTGGTTGAAGAGATTATCATCAACATGCTCTTCAAGTAGTCAATATATTCATAGTTAGGATCTCAATCCTATACCACACTCACTTTTCTCTTAAATTCTCACAGCTTTCACATAATCACTCAATCACTTTTATTCAATGTTGATGATCCTGATGCCAAATAATTCTCATGCTATCTCTTTCCTTAAGTCCTCATTGTTTTTGAAGATAAATACACATAAGAAAAAAAGAAAAATGACAGGAACGGGAGCGGTAACGAGCGTAGAAACAACGACTAAAGTGGGAGTGGCGGTAAAGATAGGAGCGGGTGTGGTGGTGACGGGAGTGGTGGCAGCGATAGGAGCGGGTGCGGTGGTGACGGGAGTGGTAGCAGGAGGGGTTGGAGGATTGGCTAGTGCAGGAGGGAGTCAGGGTGGGGCTACAGAAGGCTAGGAGAATGTGGTGGAGGGTACTCAAGCCACAAGGGTTAGCAAGTTATCACATGCAAGAAATGGCATTGGTTTTGATACCTATGCATGGGAGGGAGCCATATTGTGGGTCAGGGTTGCGAATCCGCCTGAGGAGGCGGTGCAGGAATTGGAGCAGAGCTTGCTGGGAAATTTTATCTCCAAGGGAGTCAATTTGCGTTTGGATCTAATCCGAAAATGGGTCAAAGTGACATGGGGGTTGGAGGACGTCCATCTTCAAGGGCTGGCAGATGATTAGCTGTTGTTCACATTCTCAATGATGGAAAACCGGGATAGGGTGTTACTAGGGGGTCCGTGGTTTTATGGTGCTCGTGGATTGGCCCTGGCACCCTGAAAACTTGGCACACATTGTGATAAGGATCTTTTTGATTGAGCGCAGGTTTGGATCTAGTTGTTCGATTTGTCGTTGAAGTACTGGGAACTAGGGCTCTTGAAGTCTCAAGCAAGGCTATTTGGGGAATTTATTAAATTTGATGTGTTCACAGAGTACATGGATCAAATGGGCTACACTCATTTCTATGTGTGAAGGTCGTTGAAGTCAGAAGATATGGTTGAGGAGGTTGTGTAGGATAGTGTTGGTGGAGAAGAAAAGATCCGAGTAAAATTTGAAAATTTGCTGGCATGTAGGGAGGGGCACTAGGGGTGGAAAATTTGTGGCACACAACACTCCAAATCAAAGCACTGCTGAGGACCAACAAAGGTTGCTCAAGGCTAGAATCTCATGGGCAAGAAGGGCCAGATATGGAAGTAGGGGTCAGGTGCAACGATAGATGGATGACCCTAGGCCAAACGTCCAAATGCTCAAACCGTGGCTGGGAGGGGAGATGAATAGAGGTCGATGAAGGAAGATAGAATGTCTTGAGTGGAGGAGGGTGTAGCGAATCCGTTGTAGGTAGGTGGCACGGTTGCGGGGGTGTCTACACATGATGGGATGGGGGAGATTCCTGCACCCCGCCAATTCCCAAGATTGTTGTGTAGCAGGATTCTGCACTTGAATTGCCACCATTGGGGGAGTGGATTATAGTCGGTTGAGGCTCTGCAAAGCCAAAAATGCAGGACATCTAGCCTAGGCAGGTGGAGGGATAGCTTAGAGTGGTGGTACTTAGGCTAGACAGTAAGATTGGACGGCCCAATAAAACCACAGTGTGCAAGAAATTCACATAGCGGGATCTGGATTTGGGAGTGCAACGAATGCTATGGGAGGTGTACCATTGGTGGGTGTCTACATCTCCATAAAGATCCTTACCTGGAATTGTTGGAGCTAGGGTAATTCGTACAAAAGAAATACCCTACAAATGATGGTTAGGGAGGTAGGTTGTGGGGTGGTTTGTTTATAGGAAACCAAGGTACAAAGGACCGAAAGGAAGTTGCTGATCTAGGAGGGATGGACAACCCAGATGGTGCCCAGCAGGGGACGAGCAGGAGGCTTGGCCATTCTGGCCAAAATCTCGATCAGTTTTGTTGATGACTCTGATTGGAGTTAAACTGTCCACATGCCACAAGTGGATCTGTGGATAACAAATTTTTATGGGGCGTAGAACTGGGAGATTCGAATACAAGAGCTTAGACAAGTGGTAGGGGTCATCCCTAATCTTGCCAGATGGGTGTTGCTAGGGGATTTCAACCAATGGCTCTATTGTTGGGAGAAACCTAGATATGACGACGTTGATCCATCGGGGGCTGAGGCATACATTATGTTTTTATGTCAATATGAGCTGGTTGACATGGAGATTTTGGGGTGTAAATTAACTTGGAGTAATCGTCGAAGGGGCACAGATCATGTCCAATCCAGGATTGATCGAGTATGGATGAGTGAGTGCCTCATGTTGGAGTATGGCATCATGGCCAAGGGAAAGGAGAGACAAGCTTCAGACCACCACTCCATTTTGTGCCAGCTCCAATTGGAGGAGAGTCAGGGGCGCATGCCTTTCAGATTTGAGCGGGCTTGGTTACACAAAGCTTGGTTGAAACCAATGGTGGCTGCAATTTGGGAGGCTTACACTGGGGCACAGGAGGCTCAATAGTTCTTGAGGGATGGTTTGTGGGCTCTAAAAAATGGTATCAAGGCCAGAGCATTGGATGAGAATTACAATTTTCGAGGTTATAGATAGCAGGTGCAAATGGAACTACGGGAGATCCAACGGTTGCAGGAAGTGGGGGTAGTCGGGGACGTTGCAAAACAGGAGCTACTCAGGGAACTCTAGGAGCTAGATTGGGAGGAAGAGAGCTACTGGCGACAACGGTCGAGGGTGACTTGGCTACGGGAAGAGATAAGCATACACGATTCTTCTTTGCCATGGCCAAACAAAATAGGGCCCACAAGAATAAACTCCAGTATCTGCTAGATGGCATTGGTGGGGGAGGTCCACGGAGTAGTAGGAGGGGGTTGGATGCCTTTCTGAAATATTGGGGGGACATATGGAGATGGCAGGCCATAGAACCAATCTCCCTGCCAATCACAAAGGTCATCACTAGTGCTAACAACTCCAATTTACTAGTGTCCTTTCTCATGGGAGGAGCTACGATGGTCATTGAAATCCATGCAATCCAACAAGGCTATGGGATTGGATGGATGGCCAATTGAATTTTTTAGGGAGTATGAGGATCTCGTGGGGCCCAATTTGCTAGATGCATATAATAGTATGCTCAGTTGGCAATAGGTTAGGAGGGAAATCAATTGCTCAAGGGTGGTGCTGCTACCCAAGGTCCCAAACCCGATAGCACCTAGGTGCTTTTGATCCATCGGGGTCTTTAACATGTTGTTGCGTGTTTTCTCCAAATTGTTGGTTAGGCGCCTTGCACCATTGATGGGGAAACTAGTTGGGGATCATCAGGTGGGGTTTGTTAAGGGCCATTACCTACAGGACCAGGTGTTGCTCTTGCAAGAGATCTTGCACTCAATTAAGGTGGCTAAATTTCTAGGCATGTGCATCAAGTTGGACATAACTAAGGCCTATGACACTGTGAGTTGGACAACACTTAGGATGATGATGATGGAAAAGGGGTTTGATGCAAAGTTTGTCAATCTCTGCATGCAAATGCAATGAAGTGGTAGGTATTCCCTTAACATTGATGGGAGGCTCTATGGGTTCGTTGGAACAGGCTGTGGACTGAGGCAAGGGGATCCATTGTCACCACTCCTGTTTATCATGGTCATGGACTTGTTTAAAGGCTATTGCCTTGATGAAGGTGTTCAGGGACTACAAGTTGCTAGAGTGCATAGTGTGGTTGTCGACTACATGGATGATATGATGGTGTTTTCCAGGGTTTTCGTGCTATAGGCTGTGGCCTTGTTACGAGCAATGGAGAGGATGCAGCGGGAGGTGGCCCCAGAAGTCAATCAAGGAAAATCCACCTTTTATTGCACCCACACGGAGGGAAGAGTGCAAGCTAGAATTATACAGATGTTGGGCATTCTATTGGGCCAAGCACATGACACTTATTTGGAAATGCCTATTTTTGATTTGAATATGTAGAGGACTTGGTAGGGATTGGTAGAGTGGGTCCAGCAGCGGACCACGCTTTGGATAGGTTGCTTTTTGTCTAGGAAAGGAAAGATGGTGTTGGCCACGATGGTCGTGATGGCAATGGCCTGGTTTACAACATCCATGGCAACACCTCCGATCATAGTGGTGCACAAAATTGATTGCGTTGTGAGGGAGTTCGTGTGGTCAGGAGGAAAAGGGGGCAAGAAGATGCCCCTAGTGTCGTGGATGGTCACAGCGTGGTCCAAATTGGTAGGGGGTGTTGGTATTCTAGGGTTTGGAGATGAGATGGCACTGAGCACACATCGATTGATGAATAGGTACATGGGGTGGGCTGAGGGGGCAGCGCCATGGGTGTAGATGCTACGGAAAAAATAGCATTAATGGGAGGCTCATCCGAAGTGCTTCAAGCTCTGGAAGAATTTTGTTGCCATGTTGTTGTGGTGGAGCAGCTCAGATTGTTGGGGTAGCACCCAAAGGAGTTGGTTAAATTCAGAAACCTGCAGGAAGAGGAATGGACAACAAATTGGAAGGGATGTCTTCTTGAAAAGATCAAGGTGTTCGGATGGTTGCTGAAACATAGGGCGTTGCCAGTGAGGGCCACATTGAGAAAGAGAGGGATCCGTTTGGAAGCCAACTGTTCATGCTACTAGGAGGCATCTGAAACATTGCATCATCTGATTTTTGGTTGTAGGTTCTCTCAGGAAGTGTGGTTGGCCATAAATATATATCCCATTGAAGGTTTCGACGGGGACTCCTT
Organism: Gnetum montanum; assembly: GCA_015680685.1. Lineage (NCBI taxonomy): Eukaryota > Viridiplantae > Streptophyta > Gnetopsida > Gnetales > Gnetaceae > Gnetum > Gnetum montanum. Next base: position 300,767 of record MNCI01002315.1, read on the forward strand.
GTAGCTTGCTACATTGTGGGTCTTGTGGAAACACAAGAATTCTCTGATTTTTCGGGGACAGCTGCTTCGTACGGCCATGGTGGTGGTCAAAAAAGCCCGTGGGTTGTGGAAGGAGGCCATGGAGCAACACCTACTTTTTGAACCATCATGGACAGAATTTTCTAGATTGTTGGAATTATGGGCATTGGTTGAACAGATGGTTTGGGTGGAGATGCTCAAGTGCATGGAGGGAGAGCCAAACCTGCCTACTCAGTAGTTCTACGACAACTGGGTGGGAGACACCACACAGTACAGGGGCAAGAGGATTGAAATTATGGTGTAGATGTTGGCTGTTGCACTAGGGGTGGACGTAGGGGAAATCGTGGCACTAGTTGCGAGGGCATAGGATGACGCAAGGGAGTTTTTCACAGGACACATTCTCAGGATTGCTAGTGGGTACATCTGGAAGTCAGGACTACAAGGGGTCTGGAGAGAGGCAACGCTCTTGGTGGAGCGATATTTTGTGCAATCCAGGTACCCTCACAAGTTGGTGGGGTTGCATTTTACTTTTCTCAAACATCTTCGGCAGGGCTCCCTAGTAAACCTGCCCTAGTTTTTCTGGGAATCTCTTCGTAGAAGGTGGTTGGGGAGCACCCTGGGATGATCCTCACGTTATGGCGTGGGGGTGTACTGATCGTTCAACTGATGCCAACGATTGTGTATCAAAGAAGGTGGCGCCAAGGGCAGTTTGCGAGGGAGCAAGCGTAGCACAATCGGGGCCTGAAGGTGGAGGGTACGGGAGCAGAAATGTCCATAGCCATGGAGGAATGACTGTTGGAAGAATGCAGCTTGGTGGCTAAGCAGGCGTGGTTGGAGGAGCGGGTGTGGTGGCAGCTCAGGTGGGAGAACATGCGGCAGGAGGCTCGAAAAGAAGTGAACAAGTCATGCTTGTAGGACCTCAAGTGGATGGAGGCGGTGATATTAGAGCATTGGATGGGACTGGCGCAACTTAAAGCAGAGAACCAGCGATTGGCACTTGGGTTGGGATTGACTGGATAGCAGATTGTAGTTGGCACAGATGGCTTTGAGACCTCAGTTGTGGCTAAGACTCTGGGGTCTGGGTCATGGTTCGCTGAGACTGTGGGGCGTAGTAGTTCTGGTTTGGATGCGGGTAGGTAGTGCTGCGGTCACATTGGTAAGGGAGGGGGTGTCTTGGGCATTTCGGGGTGTATACTTCATGTATGTACTCTAATTTTGGGAATTGGGGTGGAATCTTTGGGGTGAGGAGCTTGAGGCAGTGTAAGAGGGTTGCATGGTGCAGGCATGTAGGTGATCATGTGATACGTTGTAGGTGACCTTGTGTCACGTGGATGGGTTGTGTCAACTCTTGTTGATGATTTTTGTGTATGTACATTATCTCTTTTTTGGAATAAAATTGCTTGATCATTTTCCAGAAAAAAAGTCATTATTTTTAATTTTGTTAATAGTCATATTTTTTCCTACATGTTTGGACATATGCAAATTTCAGTTGAGTGTGTACTTGTAGTTGTATCTTGAGTTGCAGTCACCATTCTGCTTAACTTGACTGCAACTTACATCATGAGTGATGATATTCCATGACAATTACTCGAGAAATTTTAGAGAATGCTATGACTGGCAATGTGGGTGGGTTGTTCTAACTTGAATTTTTCAGTTTAAAACATTGGTTGTTGTGACTTGAAGTTTCTTTTGATCAAATGGGGACCCGGATCTATAGTGTTTAGATCACCAACAAGATAATTCCATTTAGTAAAGAACAAACAAAACATCCTTGATAAATATATTAAATTGATTTAAGACATTGACTTGGAAAAATCATATGATAGAGTGCCTAAAGATATTATTTGGTGGGCATTGCGAAGGAAAAACATCCCTAATAAATATATTAAAGTGATTCAAGACATGTATGAAGGAGCTACCACTAAAATTAAAACAACTTGTGGAACATCTTATTTTCTAGTCACAGTAGGTAAGGTGCTTGTTTCTCAAGTTATACGACATGGGTTCGAGCCTCGGTGTAGATACTCAAAAGACGTTAAACTTTCACTCATTCACCTTCCTCTTAGGACCTCACCTTGTGGGATGAGCATTAAGCCTTTGGGTGATCATCTTTTTTTTAAATAGGTCTACAACAAGGGTTTGCGCTTAGCCCATACTTATTTGCCATTATTATGGATGAATTAACAAAAGGAAATACAAGATGAAATCCCTTGGTGCGTGCTATTTGTAGATGCTATTGTGTTGGTGGATATAGCTTGAGAAAATATTGCTTCTAAAATGGAGAGGGGGAGACATGCTTTAGAATCAATAGGTTTAAAAATTAGTAGAAATTAAACAAAATATATGGAATGCAATTTTAATAATAACATTAATGGTGGTGAAATACAAGTGACAATTTAAGGGAAAAAAGTCCATTGCAAATAGTTTCATTACCTAGGATTAATCCTCTAATCATATGGTGAAATTGATAGAGATATAAGAAAGGGTGGTCAAAATGGAGATAGGCTAGTGGTGTTTAATGTGTTAAAAGAATACCAATAAAATTGGAGCGAAAATTTTATAGGACAACAATCAGGCCTACTATCTTATATGGTGTTGAATGTTGGGTAGTGCAAAAGAGGCATGAACACCATATCTGTGGTAGAAATAAAAATGCTTCAATGGATGTTGAATGTCACTAGAAGAGATAAAATATATAATCTAGACATTAGAGGAAGAGTTGGAGTGGCTTTTATTTCAGATAATCTACAAGAATGACGACTTAGATGGTTTGGACATGTGCAAAAATGTTTAGACAATGAGCCTATAAACAAAGGTTGCTACATCATTGTTTCAAGAAAGCCACCAAAAGGAAGACCAAAGAAGATATAGGAAAAATGATCAAAGATGATTTGAAGAAACTACAAATAAATAAAGATTTAGTTCTTCATAGAGGTGAATGGTGAAAAAGAACTTATATAGTTGGCCCCAGTTTATTGTGACAAGGCTAGGATGATGATAATGATGAAAGAAAACAACATATAAACTACCATTCACATTTATATTCTAGAGGTATAATTAAACAACATTGTTCTAGTCATAATTCCTTTGAAATTTTGCAACATCCCTCTAAGGAGCCAAAGCAGCAACCAACATTGATGTCAAACTCTATCACTTTTGTTGAAAAAATCTGAATTAGTTCTATAATGATGTTCTATTTGAGACACAAAGTTGCCAACCATTTTTTTTTCAAACAAAGCATATTTAATTTCTTCTATATGCCCAAGATTCCATCTTCCACAAGACCATTGTTGACATATAATATTCTAATTTAAAACATGAAGTTTTTCTTCAAAGGAGTAGTCCAGAGAAAAGTTCTCTATTTGGAACACAAAATTGCTAAGCAGTCTTTCCTAACAAAGCATAATTAATGTTTTTTATATACCTATCATCTATTATGGAGTACCCATTTCTCATCTATCTCAATAGTAATCATGTTTGCATTTTTTAAAGTAGATGTACCTTGAAATGTGGATGCCAAACTATGTCAATTCCACCATATTGGCTTTGTGTTGCTTGGAAGACGTATCCCACCTCTGCAAAAATTTTTCTACACAAAACAATACCTTGTTCTTTGTTACCCTTGTTTCCTCAATGCACATTATATCAAAATTTTCAAACCACCACTAGTGATGAATGATGTCCTAATGCAACCCCTCATATTTTAACAAATGATCCTCATTTCAACATGGAGGGTGAGGCTCTTCCATACCATTGTTGAGTGCATTCAAAACACACAATGGTGTGTGGAAGTTGATAGTAATTAATTTTTGGTTGAGTCCTTTGGCCAATATTTGTTGGTCTTATTTTGCCCAATGGGCCAATAGCAATGGTATAGGTGCGGCCTCTGCTATTGAGACTAGAAAATTATCATGCTCTCTCTTTGATCCAAACTATGTTTGAATGTCCCAAATTGGGGTAGGATCCTCTGCAGAATACACATTTTCAGTCTTTTCGTGAAGGTTAGGAATCCATCTCTTAAACCTTGGCTGCAAGTGCAGGACATGAGGACCATGCTAATCCACTTGTAGATCCACCATTCTTGCTATTTGTATAAATATGCATGTTAAGAGTTGTAGTATATGGATTGGCTTTCCACCACATAAAAAAGCCTATTGGCTGCACTGCAAAGGCAAGGAACCTAGTATGTTATAGATCAAAATCCACTTTTGGTATAGCAACCTAGTGACATCCCCATCCCAAAAAATATCTTTCCTATTCCATAGTTTGCATATGATAGCCTAGGGTTGAAAAAGCCAGTTAGCATTTGGGTATTTGTTTGCCTTCATTAGAAATGAGTTGCATTCATGTTGGAAAAAATGAAGACAAATACAATAGTATTATTTGTTGTATTTTCTTTTATGTTTTTAAAAGGATGTTGCATTTTAAATAATGATATGAAAAAAGGAGGTTAGTTTGTAAAGTGATGTTTATGTGGGGATGTGTTTTATCCCACATGTGTTAGAATTGGGATTTGGTCCTAATGTTTCCTTATAAATAGAAGGCTTGGGATAGCCTTTAAGGATGTGTTTTTGATGCGGAAGCGCTGTATTGAGGTTTCACCTTGGAGATGAGAGTCCTAGATTTGAGATCTGTTGAAGTAATAGATTGGGTGCTTGGAAAAGCTATAAGGATGACTTGTGTCCTTAAGATTTGAGCAGAATCGAAGGCGGATCAGCATTGTTGTGGAGGTAGGGTAAAAAGGGCTTGAACCACGTAAATCTTTGTGTTATTGTGCTATTTTCTTTCTTTGTTTTCATTATGCTTTTACAACAAACGTTTGCTGGAGTTTACGATGGTTTTTTCAATGATTTACAGTGTCTATTTGATCTACTATAATGTGATATTTTTTGCCTTTAACGTTTTATTAAGATCTACAATGTTCTAATAATTTCTCTAGAGCTTCTATTTTTAGATTTGATCTCTTGAGTGTTTTATTGAAACTATCGCTTCTGATTATAACAAGTGGTATTTGGGCTGGATCTAAAGAGATGGAGAGGCTGCAAACAACTGAAAGATTGGTAGGAAAGAACTAGAACATTTGGAGCATTTTGATAAAGGTCATTTTAGCACAAAAGGAGTGCCAGGATGTGAGAGATGTCCCAGAGTGGTGGTTCTCTTGGGCTCTCCCCATGGTACGGGGGCCATGGAACACTCTGAGGTGCCCTCGGGTGGCTCTCAAGTGTTACAAAACCCACCCTGGCTTGGTGGTACCAAGCTAGCAACAGGACACCCTCCTGTTGCAACTCTCTTCTAAGTTCTCTTCATTCCCCTCTTCTTCATGGAGAACTACATGGCCCTGATTCTACGGCGATCGTAGATATGTAGGTAGCCAAGACTAGATAGTTTTGGTGCGGTGCCAGGCCACACCTTGTACTAGATCGTGAGGGATCTAGGGGTGAGGCACCTTCCCTTGTAGGTGCATCGTCTCCCCTCCCACCGATCTGGTCTACAAGGTTGTGTATGTGCTTGTTTGCTTGGTCCTCGTTTTGGAGTTTGGTTACCCTCAATGAGGTGTGTGGTGATGTACGTTAAGAAGCTGTGCTTCTGCTTGCACTCACTTGTGAGATGCTTGCTTGCTTGAGGCGTATTCCCTAGGTTTTCCGCCCCAGATCCATTGGATCTTCGTGAATTCCTTGGGGTGCCGGGCAACGTTGTTACAGATGGTATCGGAGCGTTTTTGAAATTGTGTTGTGAGATGGTTGTGCTCTTTGGTTGTGTTACTCCATTGAGCTTGTTTGGTTAATGGTCCCTCAGGATTGATACCTAGGTGATCTAGGGTCATATCCTTATGTATTTTGGAAGAGTTGCCTGATGGTAATGTTCTTTGCTCTTCTTGAGGGGACAAATGAGAAATTTTGAGCAACTGATGTATGTTGCTCTCTGTGGGGATATAAACGATGGCGTCGTGGTGATGTCCTCCACTTGTTTACTTGTGGTCAGACTAGTTGTGATTGTATGCAATATGGTTGAGAGGAGTTCTACTGGCAACTTAGGATTTTTGTTTCTCAAGGAGCTCCCATCTTAGGTCTCCAGTGATTCATCTAGGATGAATCGGACCGAGTCTCCGCTTCGGTTTCCACCTAGATGACATGTTTCAAAATGGCATTTGTTGAATCATGCAGGATATGATATCCTTGGCACTCCCACTCACCCTAGATATAGTGAGTATGGGAAAATACAAATGGCGACAAAATGGTTCCCAGGTACCTCAGGATGGAGGCCTTTCGGACATGTGCTCTTGGTGAGCCTTGTTCTGGGTGGACTAAGACCGTTGCCGGTAGACTTCATACGTTCATTCTTGCGATTGTATGTTTGTCTATTTGTGTATGCGTGTCTTCTTGGTTGTGCTTTCAAATTCTGCATGCGTGTTACCTTGGCCGTGTCTATTGTTCGTAATGCAAGGCTTAATGTTTTATGCGGTATGATGACGTATTGTTGGGAACATTGAGGATGTAGTGGTTGTTTGTGTCATCCCAAAGCCAAATGGTTGTTGTCTTGTTCGACAACTTCTTGTGCATGAGGCATGATTGCCCTTATGGTAGGTCCTTGCGAGTTGTGCTCCTTTGTTGAGCTGGTGGTGTTGCCCTTTGGGCTTGTGGCATCACTACTTTGATTGGTGACATTCTTGGTCACTCTAATTTGAAGACTACTGGTGTGGGTCATCCTATTGTTGGTTCTTGTTGAGACCACACCTCTTTTGATGAGAGTCTTCTTGTGAACGCATCCTTCGTGATGTTGCTTGTTGTTACGAGAATTGGTTTGATGTAGACTTGTTGTTGGATAGACCTTGGTCTTCCACCTTATTTTTGGGTTGAGATGACGATTGTCTATTGCCCATGACTCATACGATTGTGTTGAGATTTTGGTCCTGGTTGAGGCCAATGTTAGTTGCTGGGAATGATTGTTGTGTATGAATCTTGAAATTCTGAGAGTGTGCTATCTCTCTCTTGGTGTGCCTCATGATAAAATTGTTTGTTCGAGTGGGGATGTAATTGATCCATCAATGTTTTGCATGACTGATCTCTATGCATGTTGTTGAGATCTTGATTTTTATGATGTACAAGAGTGGGATGACCTTGTTATATGATCATGCTTGATAGTTGTGTATGACGCTGATGTGCTGATCGTGTTCCTGCTAACTTCTATGTTTCTAAGCTTTTGTCTCAGTGTTTGCAGGTAGCACAGGTAAAAAGATGCAGCTAGTGATGACCTCAGTTGATTCTGTGAGCACTATGTCTATGGGGAAGATATGTGCTCCTGAGACCTTCATGAACTGATTATTTGGTCTCAGAATCCCAACATTGGGTTGTGGATTTATCAGTACCTTGGCTGTGATGGATCAGCAGGTACCTTATGATTTGTTTGCCTCTCAGTTCTGGGGGAGCACTAACAGAGGATGGTGATCTGTCCTAGACCCTACAGATATTGGGCTAGCAGATGGCATGAAATGGTATCCTTGGCCATGCCAGATACTAATGGCCCAGAAGTGGCCAATGCAATGAGGTCCCACTATGGCAGGATGGTGGATACTCAATTGGCGTGTTTCGTTATTCGATCGTTGCATTCGTGTCTCGAATCGTTTTCGTTCGATGTTACCTGTGCAGTGGGTTCAGTGCGATGGTAGATCATGTATCTTTTGAGATAGTGGTGCAATGACAGATTATCGTTTATGCTTCATGATAGAGACAAGTTTTTCTCAAAATGGCATGGTTCTTTCATGGAATGCTCTTGGTGGCCTAAATCTTCCAGTCTAGGAAGGGCTTGGGTAGCTTGTCCTATAGCCTTTTAGGCATGGGTAGCATTCCCAAATACCATGTATGTTCCCATATATGAATGTAATCTGATCCTCGGGTGTGTGAAAGGTATCCTTGTGATATTTTTGATTCGGTTGTATGTATTCAAAAGTGCTGGATGTATTGCCTATGTGACTCAGTTGTCTCTTGGTTGTAGGCCTATGCCACCCCCTGTGACAAGGCCAAGCTTGATTTATGGTGTTTTCCTGGTGCTTTTTTTAAAGCGCTCTTGTTATATGTTGTAAATGGCCTTTGTGCCTTGATGAATAATTTTGCTGAAAACCTCATGAGAAATGCTTTAGTTGTGATACGGTGTTGTCACGAACAGACCAGGGCATGTCCTTGCCCATTATGCCCTTGAACTAGTGCCATGTGTTCTTGATGATGTTGGCATGCCTGGATGGTGTGTGCTTGGTGAACATCCTTGTGACAGGAAAAATCTTGGGAGCACATTCTCTTGTGTTCCTAGACTGGCAAAGATCTTGTCCACAGATGATCGATGGTGACTGAAATTCACATCAATGTGATGTCTAACGGTGGATTTGAGTAGAATTCTGGGTAGTGGCACCTAGACTTGCTCTTCCATGTTGGAGGCGATCGTGGAGCAGTTGTCCAAACGTTGGGATGATGGTCCATCCTTGAATATATGATGTTACAGATGTAGAAATTGTGATTTCTCTTGGTGGCCTTGCTTGGTGGGCTTGAATGTGCTCGAAACACTTGAGCTGATGCTTTCATGATTGGGGGTTTCCAATGATTTGTGCATGTTAGTGGGCTCTCGTGGCTAATTTCTTTTGGTGCTTTGGAGAGCCATGATGTGCTCTCATATATTGGGACTTATCGGTGCTTTCGTGGTTTATGGTGTGATTCCACAATAGGGGACTCATTGTGCCTAATAGGCTATGATGTCTTGCTGAATTTTCCCGTGTACTCTGTCCCTTGTGTACACTGATGTATCACATAGTCCCTCCCTGATGTATCGTCCCATGTCTTTGGTGTGATGTTAATTCATGTTGGTGTTCTCACCTTCCTGGTGGGATAGCGAAGTTGATCATGAGGGATCATTCTCCATTTCAATGTATGCCCTCTTCAGTTCCTGAAATAATAAGGCAGGTGGTATTGAGATAGTTGTCTCCTATAAGCAATTGATGTTGGGACTTATTCCTAGTTGTGGTTCTACGTTTGTGAACTTGTGGGGCTTGTTCTCAGAGACAAAATGTTGTTACCCTGGTGAAATTCATGAAACCTCCTTTGTGAGGTCGTGTTGTTGATGTAAATTAAAGATACATATTGCTCTTCGTGTAAGAAAGGCATGATCTTGTCTCTCTTAGTTTGGAGGCTTCCGAGGAACTTCTTTGTTGGGGTTCTCTAGTAGACCATCCTTATTGTAAATCCTTCGGGGATGAATCGTGTAGTGTTTTGAGTTGAAACTGATGTTGGTGAAGCCCATTCCATGTAAAACTATCTTGAGGACCCAATCCTCCCCCCCCAAAAATGTTGTTGTTGACTTGTGTCTGTTGTTTGGGTTGCATGACAATAGGTAGTGGTGTGGCCTTGTCCACCACAAATTGATGTAAACGGGCTTGACTGGGATGTATGAAACAAAACCCAGATCTCCCAAGATGAAACAGAAATCCCTGTTGATAAAATTTCAAGGGATGAATTGCTTGGTGTCTCGAGTTGTTCTCAAGGGGAAAATCGAAATTGGGTAAGACTTGTGAACCCATGTCTTCCCTCAACTGGTGATAGTTCCACGATATGGTTCGATTGGCTATATTGACTACTTGGGCATGTATGATGGGTAAGGTGTAGCTGGGCTGCTATACTTACCTATGGAAGAAACCTCCCAAAGAGGATCCTTCCTGCAAGTGCAAAATCTACTGAAAGGTGTTGATCTTGAGATTAGCAGTCGTTCTTGATATAGTGGGGAAATGCAAATTTTGAGAATGTTGATGTTCCTTGGAGATTTCATGATCTGGTTACTCTCTGAGGTGACTCGATATTTGTTCCTGGACCTAGTGTTCAGAAAATGGTTCTTGTCCCATAACTTGGTGTGGGAAGGATAGCTTGCATGTGGCAAAGGTGGGTGATCCTTCTCCATGAGGGGGATATTATGGTTGCATTCGATGTTGTGCTTACGACTGATATGAGACAGGTGATGGAGGATTGTCATGGGGTTGGCTACCCAATTGACCCTCCCTTGTTCTAACATTCGAGTAGGCATTCTCGATGTTGGACAATCACAAGAGGTGTTGCTGATAGTTGGGGCTTGTTGTATGTTAGCTTCTTGGACAAATTTTTGGATCTTCTCTCTCGTTGGAATGATGGATGATGAATTGAGGCATGCGATGCTGGTGTCTGCAAATGGCAAGGTCAAGCTCAAAGATCTACTCTTGTACCTTGTTTGTAAGGGAGAACATGCTTAACTCCCTTCATACCAGCTTGAACAAACATGATGAGAAAAAGAGAATGCGCATGGTACCAATGCACGTGGAATTAGTGCTTAGATGGTTGCACTGGTGAGACCCCATGGATCTCGATGCGGGTAGCAGAACTTGGAGTTCTGGCAAGCATGAGTTGCTTGCGGAGACATGGCTCTTTGGAGCATGTCCTCCCTCTCGGTGTGATGTTCCCAAGTCCCTCACCATGGGTAGTGGCCCTGGTGAGCCCTCAAAAAAAATCAATGGGTGCTGAGATGCCATTCATAGAGGAACTCGGCAGGACTTGTAGAAGAGGAGCTATCTTCTTGCATAAGTGTGGGCTTACGCAAGAAGATATGTCTCTAGACCATTAGAAGGGACGGATCTAGGGGACGCCTTAGAGACGTTGGCCCTTTGGGTTGGACTCTCCTGCTCATATAGAGAAGGGAAGTCTTGGGCTTCCTTCAATTGCCCTTGTGTTTCATGCAAGGCATTGGATGGAAGGATGTATCAGGTGTTGGGGTTGGTACCTTCCTTCAAGCCTGGCGTCTAAGGAGTTGATGGATCCCCAGAATTGACGGAGTTTCGAACCCATGTAGAAGTGTACACTCGAAGCTATCCTAGGCTCCGCTCCGAGGACGTCGCTTTTTTTTGTGTGGGGGAGGATTGTGAGAGATGTCCCAGAGTGGTGGTTCTCTTGGGCTCTCCCCATGGTTCGGGGACCATGGAACACTCTGAGGCGCCCTCGGGTGGCTCTCAAGTGTTACAAAACCCACCCCGGCTTGGTGGTACCAAGCTAGCAACAGGACACCCTCCTGTTGCAACTCTCTTCTAAGTCCTCTTCTCCGTGGAGAACTACATGGCCCTGATTCTACGACGATCGTAGATATGTAGGTAGCCAAGACTAGATAGTTTTGGTGCGGTTCCAGGCCACACCTTGTACCAGATCGTGAGGGATCTGGGGGTGAGGCACCTTCCCTTGTAGGTGCATCGTCTCCCTTCCCACTGATGTGGTCTACAAGGTTGTGTGTGTGCTTGTTTGCTTGGTCCTCGTTTTGGAGTTTGGTTACCCTCAATGAAGTGCGTGGTAATGTACGTTAAGAAGCTATGCGTCTGCTTGCACTCACTTGTGATATGCTTGCTTGCTTGAGGCGTATTCCGCAGGTTTTCCGCCCCAAATCCATTGGATCTTCGTGAATTCCTTGGGGTGTCGGGCAATGTCGGGGCAACGTTGTTACACAGGAGGCCTTAGAACCCTCTCAACCAACAAAAATTTCGAATGCTAATTAGAGAAAAATTAAGACTAAGGCATTATTTTTCATTTATCCAACCCTAAGCAGAGGGATCTTGGCGTTAATTAAACCTGATATGGATCCACATGATCTGTGGCGAACGTTGAAGAATAGGTTTAATAAAGTATCAAGTTTGAATACCTTTCATATTTATCAAAAAAAATTTAGATTCAAGAAGATATCTTATGTGTCTTTCCAAGATCATTTGGATGAGTTGATGGAAAATCTGAATAAGTTAGAAAAATATAAAATTGTTATTCTAGATTTAGTTAAATCCTATGCTCTGTTAGACTCCTTACCTAATTCTTAGTCTACAATTATGACATCTATTACTACTTTTATGAGTGTTTCATCGGTAAATGCAGTTGACAAAAATGTTAATTTCTTGGTTCAAGAACTATGTAGAATGGTGGCAGATGTATGTAGCAGTGACATCTGGTTAATTGACTTAGGTGTCTTCTTTCACATTTGTCTAGATAAATCTTGTTTTACATCTTATCATGAAGTTAAATATAGTTTTGTATATGTTGCTAATGGAAAATTTTTAAAAGTTCTTGGATTTGAAGGTGTAAGTCTGCAACAAGCAAGGATGCCAAAGGTGACAATAGATAATGTTAGACATGTTCCTGAAGTCACAAAGAAGCTGATTTCAGTTCCACAGCTAGATGATTCAGGTCTGAATTTCAGTAGTGGAGGTGGACATTGGAGGATTTCCAAGGGAATCATGACCATTTTGAAAGAAAAGAAGAAGGGTAGCTTATATACATTGATGGTAGATTCATGCAACTTTGTTGCAGCAATTTTTGATGCAGAAAGTTCTGAAGTGTGGCATAGACGTCTTGGACACATTGGCTGGTTAGGCTTAAAGGTACTTTCAAAATTAGTCTCTCATTCTTGTATTTTCTTATGCCCAAATTGATTGCAAAGATTGTTTAGTTGGAAAATCTAGAAAAATAAACTTCTGTAGGGATTTGGACAGCAGAAAGAAAAATAAGTTAGAATTGGTCTATTTTGATGTTTGTGGTCATTTTTCTTGGTGGATCTGTTTATTTTGTAACTTTCATAGATGATTGTACAAGAAAGGTTTGGGTTTACATGCTGAAATTAAAAGATGAAGTGTTTTTAGTTTTCAAAACATTTGTTGCAAGAGTAGAAAATGAAACAGGTCTGAAAATAAAATGTTTGCAAATTGATAACAGTGGGGAGTACACTTCCAAAGTATTTGCTGATTTCTACAACAGCAAAGGAATTAGGCACATTCGTACCCCTCCTGGTACACCACAGGAAAATGGAATTGTTGAAAGATGTAGCAGAACATTGTTGGATCATGCTAGAACAATGGTTTCAGGTGCTGGCTTACCCAAGTTGTTTTGGGGAGAGGCAGTTAAGACTGCAACATATTTGGGGAACATGTCTCCACATTCTTCTATTGATAATGCTGTTCTAGAAGCTATTTGGAGAGGTAAAGACATTTTATACAGTCATTTAAAAATTTTTGGATGTGAGGCATTTATGCATATTCCAAAGGAGAATAAAATTAAGTTGTAGGATAGGGCTAAATGCTGCATATTTGTTGGATATGGAGAAGATGATTTAGGATTCAGACTTTGTGATCTTGAATTGAAACGTGTAGTGAGATCAAGGGATGTAAAATTAAGAGAAAACATTATGTTTAATGGGCTGCAAACGAAAAACAAGGACAATAATGGCTCAGACAGCATGAGGACTCCTTTTAGAGTGACTGAAGAAGTTGAAAATGATGAAATTCATGGATTTTCCAAATCTGGAAACATTGGATAGCATACTGAAGTTACATGGCAATAAGCTGAGAACTCAGGACAACAAGGAAAAGATGGAGGACAAGAAGGAAATGAGGAAGAAGATGATGAACAAGCTGCAGATGTGTCTCATCGGGTTAAAAGGTTAACAAGAGCTACTAGACCTCCTGACAGGCACTCTTCCTCACTGAATTATGTACTTTACAATGATAGTGGTGAACCAGAAACAATGGAGGAAGCCATGACGTGTATTGGTGCTGCAAAGTGGAAGGCAGCTATGAATGATGAATGGGAATCACTCCAGCAGAACAAAATGTGGGGGGTAGTTCAGTTGCCAAATGGGAGAAAACTCTTGGAGTGTAGGTGGCTATACAGAATTAAAACAGAGGCCAATGGGGAAAAACATTTAAGGCTAGGTTGGTGGTGAAAGGCTATGCATAAAAACCAAGCATAGACTTTCAAGAAATTTTTTCTCCAGTGGTAAAACACTCTTCTATACATTTAGTGCTATCTTTGGTGGCCTACATGGACTTAAGAATTGGAATAGCTTGACATAAAAATAACATTCCTCCATGGAGATTTGAAGGAGGAAATATACATGAAACAACCAAAAGGGTATGAAAAAAAACAAGGTTGAGGTCTGGTTTGCAGATTGAAAAAGAGCTTATATGGTCTAAAACAAGTCCCTAGGTAGTGGTTTAAAAGGTTTGATACCTTCATGAAGAAGTTGAATTATCAAAGAAATGATTTGGACCACTGTGTGTATTTTTTTGGAAATGTTTCGGGCAAGTTTACAATGTTGTTATTGTATGTTGATGATATGTTAATTGCTGGAAATGACATGGTAGAACTAAAACATCTAATCATTCAATCATTCACTTACTGACAAAATCTTGCATAGATATTTTACTGCCAATAGAACCTAAGATCTAATAGATTATTAGATGATATGGGAAGTTTATTATATATTTCAAAAGGCACAAGATGATGTGGAATTGCTTGGCAAGAATGATATACAAAAGTTATACAAGTGGATCCTTCCCAAAGTAAGGTCTAGCCCTTAGTGCCTTTGTATAACCACACCTAAAGTGTTTGTAGGCACTCAAGGAGTTGAACGTAAGACATGCCTGTCTAGCAAAACACACATGTTAGTATCACCAAATTGGGAAAATAACACTATATTCTACAAAATCACAAGTTATGATTAAATATACAGTGAGGTGAAATGGGCTATAAAAAGGATTGTTGAAATTGGAACATGTGGTATATTACCATAGGCATAATGAATCCTTGTGTGTTATTGATACTTAAAGTAATCATTAGGCCTTTCTTTCCAAGATTCAAAAGTTATACAAGTGGATCCTTCCTAAAGTAGGGTCTAGCCCTTAGTGCCTTTGTGTAACCACACCTAAAGTGTTCGTAGGCACTCAAGGAGTTGAACGTAATACATGCCTATTTAGCAAAACACACATGTTAGTATCACCAAATTGGGAAAATAACACTATATTCTACAAAATCACAAGTTATGATTAAATATACAGTGAGGTGAAATGGGCTGTAAAAAGGATTGCTGAAATTAGAACATGTGGTATCTTACCATAGGCATAATGAATCCTTGTGTGTTATTGATACTTAAAGTAATCATTAGCCCTTTCTTTTCAAGATTCAAACCAAGTCCAATCCACTTTTCTAGTGACATTGCATTATTTCATCTCTAAGAGTTACAATCATAAGACTACCACTGTTGCAAGGAGCATTACCACTTGGTGTATTGTCTAAGGGAGGAGTTTATTCATTGCACGTTTTATTTTCTAGGTTCCTAAGAAGCTTCCTACCTTCAAGCATGTGTAACATGCCTTTCCAGTGAGACCATTAGAAATTTATTTTATGCATGAATTTTATTTTTAATTGTGTCAACCTTACCAAAGGACTACCTTCAAGCATGGGTAACATGTCTTTCTAGTGCTATAGTAATGCAGCATTTATTGTACTCTTACTCCCATTTTTCGTTATATCTATAAGGATATAATCCTACCTAAGCAACAGGATAGAACTTATAGTAGTAATCCAAGAGAATCCACAAATTCCTTTGATGTCATACCCTTTGCATTCCCACTTGATTCTTCACTCTTATGTCCAAGCATAATGATCACAAGTCTATTCTTAGTTTTATTATGAGAAGAATATTATCATTATGGCCATGGTAAGAACCTGTTATTGTTGAAATGGGTGGATGGATGTTGTGGTCTCACTATATAGATAACTAGTCCCTTATGATTGATAATATAGAAAAATATTCACCTTATTCATACTACATCTTGCCTTATTTGATGTGTTTTATTGAAAATTAACAAGAATATGTACAAGTAAAAGGAGAACAAAAAATGAAAAATTAGAAAAGATATCAAGAATTAAAAAAGATAAAAAGAATGAAAAATATTAAGGAATATCAAACATTCAAGAAATGGAAAAGTATAAAAGAATAAGAAGATATCAAAAAATGTGAAAAAGTATTAAAAAAAGAAAAAGGTATAACAAAAAATTATAAAAAATAAAAAAGTAGAAAACAAAAATGTTAAAAAGCACTTATTAATTCCTAAGTTAGGATAAGGCCTCTCCCCACAACTAAACTCATGGGCAAGTGTTCGAAAAATGCACCCTATATCCCCTTGATCATACACTATGGGTTGCTCACTTACCGTTCTTAGTGATTTAGTTTTTTTGTTATTGTCCCAAATAATCTTGATAGTAATTGAATCTTGATCATCTAAGTCCTTATTTCCTCTATTTGATGGTGTATGATTATGGTCTAATATTTTCGTTTGTGAGCTCTCAATTGGGATCAATTTCTTAGAATAGGAGTTAAGAAGTGGTTCAGATTGTTCCATGCATGTTTGGACAATTAAAAGTTCTCAGTTGTTGGCCACTGGATGTCTTTTGGTTTAGTCATCCCTGCTCTCTCTTGTGCGCACACTTTTTTTTCACATTTTTTGTGGACTGGTATAATGACTATGTTGACATTCTAGAAGGTTGATCCACAACTACATCCTACTTTTTCAATAGTAATGCATGGAATTGCCTATCTCTCCACAGTGATAGGTTCATATGTTATTTTTTGCACTAGAGTAGTAATGGGTGTTGGCCTTTGCATAGGATTGGAAGACATTATTTTGATGGGGAAAGGTGTTGCACTCAGATGGCCTTGTGTTGGTTTTGATGAGCCAGTAGGTCTATGAGTTTTGTGCTCATGTGTGGAAACTATCCTAAAGAAAGGACGTTTTCGAGACTATGGTTGAGATCTCCTAGCATTATCATTTACGTGTATGTTCGTAGCACAAGTGACATTCTTTCGTTAATGTTGTGGTGTCAAACCTTCCTATGTTGTTGGTGGTGACATATGGTGGAGGGAAGTATGAGAATATTGAGGATGTCATGGAGAATAAAAGGTTTGAGATGATGATCCTACATGAGATGCTATGGTTTGATGATATTCGAGAGAGTGGTAGTAGTGATTTAAGGTAGAGGAAGTAGAACCAATTGGGGAAACAAGTTGT
Source organism: Gnetum montanum (assembly GCA_015680685.1). Taxonomy (NCBI): domain Eukaryota; kingdom Viridiplantae; phylum Streptophyta; class Gnetopsida; order Gnetales; family Gnetaceae; genus Gnetum; species Gnetum montanum. The sequence goes on from MNCI01002315.1 coordinate 317,664, forward strand.
TGAAATAATATATATACAAATCCAACTAGCAGTAAGGGTAGTGCTAGTTTGATAATGACCTCCCCCACGACTGTGGGTTTTGCCACTGCAATTAATAGTAGTTTTGAGGCTGATAAGAAGTCCCACTAGGATAGTACGGTTGGTTGTAGGACTGTCTATAATTACCTTGTGAGTAAGGTAATTTCCTTGGCATTTGCTTTTGTATGAACTTGGGATTCAGAGCAAAAGCCCCAAACTTTTGTAGATGTAACATAACTGGGCAATAGCCCTTTGGATGGTCATATTGGCAAATTTCACAAACATCATCCTCTTTTGTGGTTAAGTCTATAACCTCTTCTACTACAGCTATTTTTCCTTTTTGCTGATAAGCATTCCTACCTGTTTCTTTGTTCTTTTTCCTCTTCTTGTTTTCATCGTTCAATCCTTTTTGCATTACCCTCTCCTCTAAGGTTTTCACATATGTTGTAACTTTTTCATTTATCAACTCCCTGAGTTCAGCGATAGACTTCTGTATTGGCAAGGTTTGTTGTGAAATCACCTTATCAAGAGCTATTTCTTTTTCCTCATCATAGATATGGATCCCCTTCTTTTGAAGAGTTGGATCCCAGTTATATTCCTCTATATTCTCTCATTTACATAACTCTCCTTCTTCTTTTGCCACCTACTCAATTAGCCTTTGTATCTGATGGGCTTTTAATTTAGATAATCAACCTTGGGCATAAATCCCAAGGGTTTCTCTCATTTGGTTACAAAGCCCATCTATGATGTGGAAAAGTTGCTCCTTTTGCGAGAAATCATGGCTTGGACATCTATGTAGTAGCGAATAGTATTTATTCAAGGCCACAACCAAGGATTCATGTTTTTCTTGCCTCAATCCTTGGATTTGTTTTCTTAGGTTGGACACTCTCACATAGTTTTGGTATTTCTCATTGAAGAGTTCCAGCATTGCAGACCATCGATGAATTGAATCTGGTTTCAATGATCTATACCAACTTTTAGGTTTGTCAACTAATGTCCTAGGAAAGAGCTTAAGATTTTGCCATTCACTCTCGATGTTTTGCAAGGTGATGAGTGGCTAGGTACCCCTACATTCAACCATACGAATACGAGCGTTCACGCACGATCCGATCGAACTCCGTGGACAGGCTAGTTGTGGTATCTAGATCGTTACACGTTGATTGCAGTTCGTTGTCTTCCCATCTGGACTAGTATTGCTTTGTCACGTATGGTTTAATCCAGAGTGAGGTGTATGATGTGATCCTAAAGTGATGCTACTCCTAGAGACAAAGGAAGATAATATTGATTAAACTAATGAGCAATAGGAAATGAGTCTAAGATAGCCTAAGTGCGATGAGTATTCGTTCCTTAATCATCCATACACATCTTGGACCTCGTGCACGACTACTACTGGGGTTACCAAGTGTAGATCCTAGGTATGCTACTGGGTTGCCAAGTAGTCACACTTAAATGCTTGTGATTAAGTCGTACTCATTCCGCATTTAACAATAGGAGTAGTAAATGATGATAAATAAATATTAACTAAGAAAGCAATAAATAACAAAATCAATTAACAATAACAATTTAACAATTAAAACTAAGTGAATGCTGCAATGATGAAGTAATCTTAATCTTTATTGTCGATCATATGCGTGTCCAAGTACGTCACACTCGAATAAAGGTTCCGTACAATTACAAGCATCACACTGCGGGCATGCACTAGGAAAATATTCTAACTCCTATGGAAACAAACTGAAAGAGTCTAGCTACAAATGACAAAAGGATGCCTAAATAAGGCGGAGGGCCCTCTTATTTATAGGCTGGGATAGGTGGCTATGTAAACGGGGCCCCATCAATGTAGGAAGGCTGCGTCGACAGGGCCATGTCAACGTGGCCGCGTATACGTGGCCCCGTCGATGCATCAACTTAATGACACTTCATCATACCCCCACAATTGAGTAAAAGCTCGTCCTCGAGTCAAAGCTCAATTGAATACACAGTGGATAGGTATGGGATTATTGACTAACTAGAAATTGATTCATGCTGCAGTGGAGAATTAAACAAAATTTGGACACAGACACAAAAGATAAAACTTGTAGAACTCATGGGGTTCCCGGTAGTGGTGACTCCTCCATGGGTGCCTTTCTTTTGTCCTGTGCATCAGGCTTCTGCGATTGATACCATTGAAGAAACACCTGACGTTTCTCCGCTTCTATTTGAGGATTATGAGCCATCCATGCTGATGTTCCAATGTTTGATGGAGTCGGTACTTTTCATGGACACGGTAGCTGCGGGAACATTTGATTGGCCTTGACATGCCATGCTGCAAATAGCCGTCGTTCCTCTTCATAGGCTCGGGCCCTAACCTCTCCTCCCTTTGCTTGGATAGATTATGCAGTAACAGGAGTTTCATGATGGATGCTGAATGATTGCCTTCTGCTCTGCATGTTCTGCACGAGGTCCTTAGCCTCTGCCTCCCCCAGGTCATTCGGTTGCACCATGAGAAGGTCCTCCTTGTTGTCTTCTTTTAGGGGCCATCTATAATCACACAAAGATCAATTGTTAGTAAGGTTATTGAAAAATGTTCAATAATTTCATACCTTACTCATTGCCTTTAATAAATGTTGAATTCTTTACTTAGTGTGATTTGAAAGTTAGATATTTTTCAAGGAAGTTGCTCTAAAAGTTTAATGTCAGACCTGGTTTTGAGGAACATTTGATAAAATAATGACAAAGGAAAGAATAGATTTGGCAATGAAATACTCGGAGGGTATAAGATGATGTGGTGGTGTGCAACAAGTACAAATTACAAAAGTTACGCAAGTGGGTCCTCCCCAAAGCAAGTTCCAACCTATATGCCCTTACGTAACCACACCTTAAGATGTCAGTAGGTATTAGAAGGGTTAAATGTAATCTATACCAATGCAACAAAACACACACATGTTGATACCACCATGAGGAGGTATGAATTCAATGCTATACAAGACACAAGTCACAAATACATGAACAACGAGATGGAATGAATTAGAGAAGGGATTGCAGAGATTGGGACGTGAGGTAACTGACTCAGGGCACAATGAATCCTACGTGTAAAGCATGATTAAGGTGTCATTAACCCATCATTCCAAAATCAAGACCAAGTCCATTCCTCTAATCAATGACATCGCATTGTTTCATCCCATGATGAGCAACTATGAGAGTACTATAACAACAAGGCGTACGATCACTTGGTGTTTTGTTCAAGGGAGGAGTGATTTTTGTTTTGTGGCACTTTTCTTGTCTTTTCTTTCTTTCTCTTTTTTTTCTTTTTTCACTTTACTAAATCCAGAGAAATTGTCAACCTTCAGGCATGGGTGCATGTCTTTCCAGTGGGATCCCCTAGAACAGCATTTGATTTTTGAGTGCCCTTTTGATTACTCTTACTCCCATTTTTCATTAGATCTACAAGGATCTTAGTACAACCATGTTGCATGATAACTCCCACAGATGTCACCAAAGAGAATTCGCAAGTCCCCTTGATGTCACATCTTAATCATTCCCTCTTGGTCCATCCTTCTTCATTCTAGGTACAATGAACACAAAATTAATTTTAAGTTTCAAGAATGTCAAGGATAGCATTGTACCATCGAATAGAACCTCTTATTTGTAGAATGGATGAGTGGGTGTAATGGGCTCACTATCCAAATAATTGATCACCAAGATAGCATAGAAAAACACCTCAACCAACGAGTCACATGAGTGTTTTATTCGTAGATGAGATTACTCATAAAAAGATAAAAAGATGAAAAGATAAAACAATAAATCAAAAGGTGAAAAACTGGAAAACAAAAAGTTGAAAAATTAAAGAAATAGAAAAACATTTATTAATTCTGTGTTGTTAGAATGGAGGATACCCCCCATAACTAAACGATTGAGCATGGCTAGAATTAATAAATGGAAGATGGGGATCCTTGCATGTTGGAAATATTGGAACTCGGTCATACGTATCCCATCGGGGTTCACACATTTGATTATAGTAAGCATAGTGGGGCAATTTATAAGATGTGGTTCCTGGATAACGAGTTGACCCACTATGATGTTTGTGACCGGAAGATGGTATGCAAGGATCGGTTTGTCGCTCTCCATTCCTGTGTTCATTGGGCTGTATGATTGTTGGAGTGTGGAGTGGTAGCCTTGATGAGGTAACATGAGGCGTTGGATTTGTGCTGAGTTGGTGGATGTAGTGGTTTCTGAACTGTGGTGTCCCTTTCGACAGTCACATCTAAAGAAGGGACACCTTCGANGATAGATGGGCTCTGTAATGAAACAAGGGAAACCCTAGGGATGTACGCNCGTGCTGTGGTGCAAAATCTTCTGGCATAGCTGGCAGTAATGTAGAAGCGGGTGAAGTATGAGAATGTTGAGGTTGAGGAGAAGTGTAAGGCACATGAGGAGGTGATCTTGTTGGAGAGGACATGGGTGGATAGTACTCGGGAGAATGATAACGATGAGGTGAGGTAGAGGATGTTGATTTTGTTGGAGAAACAAGGTGTTGAACATAATAAGCATTTGGTGCTAGGACATACGAAGGGTATGGTCCAGTTGGCGGTGGCCTCCCCCACGATTGAGGTTTTTGCCACTGTGGCTGGACATAGTATTTTTGTACAAACTCTGGATGTAACATTCCTCCCCAATGCTCATGTAAATGTGACAAGATTGGATATTGACCTTTGGGGTGATCGTACAAGCAAATATTACATTGATACGTATGATTGGTAGTTGAGTTCTTATCCCTTTTCTCTTCTTCCCTTTGTTTCGATTGTCGCGTGGTGTCTTGTCCCGTTTCTCGATTTGGCATAGTTTTTCCTCTAATAATGTTGGCGTATTCTCCACATCTTTCATGTACCCAATCCGTCATCTTATTAATCTTTGCCTCAATTTCATCTAGTGATTGTAGGATTGGCAAAGATGATTCCACCTCCTTGAAGTGAGTTGATTTCTCCTCTTCATGATCATGGACCCTTGTTAAGTT
>MNCI01002315.1:322865-442120 GCA_015680685.1 Gnetum montanum
AGAGGAAAGAGCTTAAGTTTTTGCCACCCATTATCAATATTGTTCCATGTATAGGCATCGTAGAAGGCTTGTAAATGTTGTTGCGGATCTGAATCATAGCCTCCTGAAAACTTGGGAAAGTTGTTTAAATCAAGCATGGGTAGACTACTTTCCTTACGATGCCTGCAGGCTATTTGAACAACCTCCTGTATTTCCATTAAGCTTGTAGTGGCTAGTAGGGGTTCATTGTCACTAGGTATGTTATGCTTTCGTGCATTGGGACGATGTTTTCTTTGTTTATGTTTATAAGAAACCCCCACTTCAGGTTGTGTACTCCAATCTTCATTGTCATAATATTCGTTGGTTCTCCAATGAATTGCCTCACTAGATGTGGCATTATTATAGTCTTGTAGGAGAGACATGGTTGTGAAATTGTGTGTGAATTTATATGTGACTTTTTATAAATTTTTTTCTTCCTAAAAGATATATCATTAATTCCTTATACAGATCTTGTATGATATAACTAATCTAGATAACTAGCACCATCCCTGGCAACGGTGCCAATGATGGGCGGCTAGGTACCCCTACACAACCATACGAATATGAGTGTTCACGCACGATCCGGTCGAACTCCGTGGACAGGCTAGTTGTGGTATCTAGATCATTACACGTTGATCACAGTTCGCTGTCTTCCCACCTAGACTAGTATTACTTTGTCACGTATGGTTTAGTCCAGAGTGAGATGTATGATGTGATCCTAAATTGATGCTACTCCTAGAGACAAAGGAAGATAATATTGATTAAACTAATGAGCAATAGGAAATGAGTCTAAGCTAGCCTAAGTGCGATGAGTATTTGTTCCTTAATCATCCGTACACATCTTGGACCTCGTGCACGACTACTACTAGGGTTACCAAGCGTAGATCCTAGGTACGTTGTTGGGTTGCCAAGTAGTCACACTTAAATGCTCGTAATTAAGTCGTACTCATTCCGCATTTAACAACAGGAATAGTAAATGATGATAAATAAATATTAACTAAGGAAGCAATAAATATTAACTAAGGAAGCAATAAATATTAACTAAGAAAGCAATAAATAACAAAATCAATTAACAATACCAATTTAACAATTAAAACTAAGTGAATGCTGCAATGATGAAGTAATCTTGATCTTTATTGTTGGTCATGTGCGCGTCCAAGTACGTCACACTCGAATAAAGGTTCCGTACATTTATAAGCATCACACTGCGAGCATGCACTGAGAAAATATTCTAACTCCTATGGAAACAAACTAAAAGAGTCTAGCTACAAATGACAAAAGGATGTTTAAATGAGGCAGAGGGCCCTCTTATTTATAGGCCGGGATAGGTGGTTGCGTAAACGGGGCCCCATCGACGTAGGAAGGCTACGTCGAAAGGGCCGCGTCAACGCAGCCGCGTATACGCGACCCCGTCGACGCATTGACTTAATGACACTTCATCACAAGGTGTATGCATCATAGAAGGCTTGTAAGTGATGTTGTGGATCAGAGTTATAGCCTCTTGCAAATTTAGGGATGTTATTCATATCAAGCCTTTTGATGCAACTTTCCCTTTGATGCCTATGGGGTATTTTAACTGCCTTCATTATCTGTGTCATGCTCCTAGTAGCCAACAAGGGTTCATCATCATCAGACATGTCATGGTGATGATTTCTATTATATTTGTTAGATTATGATGATCTTGTCTATTTCTATTTTTATCTTTGTCTTGACCCCTTAGTGAAGCTCTATCTCTATTTTTATGTTCATCTTCATCAAAACTAGCCATTGAAGAGGAAGAGGAAGATGGGGAACTGGGAGAATCGCCATGGCTCCTATATTTTCCCCCTATGGTCCCTTAATTTATCTCTTCTAAGTTTGGAGAAGGTCGTAGACCTTGAAGTCCTCCTTGTTCTAGGACTTACTCCATCTTCTCTAGGATTGTCTGCATTAGTTGAACGTAGTCTTTAAGTGTAGTAAGGGTCTAAATGAGCATAGGAAACCCTTGCTTGTGGTTGTTTACTCCAATGTTCCTCAATATAGATCCTATCATTTCTTCTACTAGTGTTTTCATCATATGATGCATTATTGACCCTATGTGAAGAAGACAGTTTTGTTTAATAATGCATGTGACAAAATATTGATGGTTTCTAAGCGATAAGAGATAAATCATTAATACCTTTACAACGATTCTGTACAATATAACTAATCTAGATAACTAACACCATCCCCAACAATGGCACTAATGATGAATGGTGGATACCTCCTATTCCAACCATATGAATCACAAGTGTTTACACACAATCTAAACAAATTCCATGGATGGGATTAATTGTGGCATCTAGATCGTTAAGCATTAATTCCAAAACTCTATATTCCCACTTGGACTAGTGGTAGCTTTGTCATGTATGATTTAGTCCAAAGTGAAGCATATGATAATTGATGTTGTTGTGGCCTTATGCCAATTTTGACAATAATGGAGAACTTAATTATTTAATCTAACTAACAACAAGAAGATAAATCTAAATTAGCCTAAAGCGATGAGCATTCAATCTTGGCTTACCACACACACCTTAGGCTCATGTAACCATTACTAGGTTATTAAGCATTATGCTATTAGGCAAACCAAGCAATAAGACTACTAGGATAACCAAACAGTTACACTTAAAACGTTTGAAACTAGTTGTACTCATTTTGCTTTACCAATGAACAAGTAAAGTAAAATACTTGGAAATGTAAATGATTAAACTTAGAAAATAGTAAAAACTATGCTATGTAGAAATAGTAAAACTAAGTGATGCTATAATGATAAAAAGCAATCTTGATCTTTATTTCCAAACACGAACTATGCCCAAGTACACTTCACTTGAATAAAGATTCCGTACAATTGCTCAACACCACACTACAAGCATTCACTCTCTCACTAAAACTATGAAAACAAACTACAAGAGTTTACTAAGGATGGAATGAAAGTTCTTCAGATTGTGCAACCCAAGTGCTATATTTATAGGTAGGCATACATTTCATGATATCAGATATCCAATAACATAGCATGTGCTTTGATATCATATATGTGATATCATAGTTGATCAAAAATTGACTTTTTCTTCAAACAAATGCAACATAACATCTACGACATCGCCAATGCAACATAGCATCTACAACATAACAACCAACTAGGACACACCGACAAGAATGCTACAACATAAGCATGATTTAGCATCTACAACATAGCATCTATGATATCTTAGCCAACTAATGATTTATCAAAAGTCATCATCTGAAGTGTAATCCCTACATAACCTTCTCCACTTAATGGGCTTAAATCTTTTTTGTTGATACGATCATATGGATTTATGCACTTTATTACATTACATACTAGAAGCTTTTTCTACCACATCTTTTGCAAGTTGTTTTTCTTTTTATTCTTGTCAAAACATTACTTTTCTAAACTTTCATTGTTTTTAAGTAATCTAGATTTGCTTTTGCTTATCCTCACTCTTTAAACCTTATTCCTTGTTATTACCAATATAGCTTTCCATGTCAAATAAGAAACATGTTCCCATGCTTTCCCAAGTATGAGCCTTGTACTAATGTCAAGATATAATAAAACACTTGCAAGGGTTTCAAAGTTCATGCCCTATTGTTTGTTGATAAAATGGTAATGACCTTATCAAGAACTACTTAAGCATGTTTGATGAAAAAGATCCATGTAAAACATTATTGTTTATAGACTTTATTAAAGATCTCTTTGATTTCTTGAAGATTGTTAATAACTGCTGTGACATTTTTTTCTTTCCATACCAAGTTTACTTAAAAGGTAAATGAACTCTTTCCATACCAAGTTTGCTTAGAAGGTAAATGAACTCCATATAAGACATGTTGTTAACATCCCTTTTGAACATATCCACCATGTACCATGCAACAATATAACTAAAAACTATTTTTGTGATGACCCTTTTTGTTTTGTTTTGGTTACCAAAAGAATTAAAAATAAAAATGGAAAGAATACTATCTACTACTTATCTTTCATTCACTTCCAATTTGTTAAATCCATCTATAGCCAAGATAGCTTCATTGTAATTGTTTTCTTGAAGATGTTTAAACATCTTATCTACTTTCATTATCAAGATGAGTTACTTATGCCAAATTAAATTCTCCTAAAACCATGTCCCCATTATTCTTAAAATTGATTAACATAACATTTGATTTTGTCTCTTATTAAAAATTAAAAGTGAAAGGGCCATATACTCCAATATGTATTTCTATATCAAAAGTGTGAAGGTCAAACTAGTGTAACTTTTGATATAGAAATACATATTGGAGTATATGACCCTTTCTCTTTTAATTTTTAATAAGAGACAAAATCCATGAAAGTCCATTTTTTTAGGTATATGGCATTCTCAAAATCTATATTCATGGATATAAAAATACATATTGGAGTATATGGCCAACAACACCTACCTTAGACATCTCAAATCCATGAAAGTCCATTCTTTTAGGTATTTACAATTTGTGAGCACTCCTCTAAGATAAGAAAAGCATCATGAAGTCTAAACTACTTAAATTACATCCTTTAAGTTTTCACTTCTAGTATAACCATTACAAAGTAATTTTCAATGTCTTGAACAATTTCAAAACCTATTTTAATATTTGCAATTCTTATGCTATTTCCATTTATGGTTATACACTTTCAACTCTTGCATGCATATTTACAAAATTGCAAATGTAATATTACATAACTACATCACATACATCATACAACAATATAGCCATAGTACATATTTTTATTAGATTTGTATGCACAATACATATGTTACATAGATGTATGGGCATATCTATACCACTTGTATGTGGTTGCATTTACATGTTACCACTTACCCTTGCATGTTGTTACATGCCTTCAAATGTTTTGCACATTGCTATAATGTGTTGCTTTTCCCCATAAATTTAACATTGTCTCTCATCTAGCAATCCCTTGCTTAATGGTGCAAGTAAACAAAAACTTCCTCTTACACATTTTACCTCTATGTTTCTCTTCACACACTCTATACACTAACTTTAGCTAACATGCCTAAAGACAGCCTTCAAAATGCAAATGCTTGGAGGCAATAAAAGAGAAACAAAGAAGAAAAATGAATATGTAGAATGTAATAAAAACAACTAAAAAGAAATACATCTAACTAATTTCTCTAGTGCACTATATATGAAGAGCCAAAGAACTTTAGTGATGCAAAGTAAAGCCCACCTACAAAACCCATCAAACTCAATGATGTACTTTATATACGTTAACATTTTGTCCACATGATATATCCTAATTTTCATCCTCAAATTCAGTATTAGATTTATAAAGATATAATAAAAATCTTAGTTTTAATTTCATATTAAAATTTAAATATTATATAAACAAAATTACAAACTACGTAAATTCCAAAAGCTAAAATAGTAGTTTTACCAAACTCCTAATCATAAAGACTGCAAGCTGTAATAAGATAAAAAAATCCAACATTTAAGATATTTATTCTCTTTAATGATGAATCTAACATTATGAGAAACTTCTTAAAATGAAAATAAGAAAATAAAAAACATCGTACCGTCAAAAATAGCAAGCCATGTGTAATACAATGTACCACTACTTACACTCCTTTCCTTGGAATTTATAAAAAATAAAGCTCAGGTCTCCTTGAAGGTAGGAAGCACAGATATAAAAAAATTAATTAAATCTTTTAGTTTCCATTAACTTTTGAAGAAAACAATGTTTGGTTTACACCATTAATAACACAAGCTGTCCCCTCATCCACCATGTGATCTGTTAAAAAGAAAATTGCAAATAACCAAGTGACAAAAACCGTAAAAGAATTAAAAGGAAAAACACTAATATTCTTGAGATAATCTATCAAATCCTAAGAACATGAAATAATTAAAATAAAAAGGCTGAGAGAAACATAGAAGATGGTAAACTGCGGAATGTCAAGTACACCTACATACGAACTAACTAATTTAATCCTAATTTGCACCCTTACTAAGTAGATATGAACTACACCGTATCAATATTTCTCGAGCTTATAAAGCTATATATTAATAGATAAATTTATCTCGATCACTTATGACCTTACAATAAAAAATTAAAGCCCATTCGCTCTTCCATGTGTTAACACCTATACGATGCCAGTGGTTTTCAAATGCATAAACGTGTATTTCTAAGGCATGCTATTGCATAATGTAACTAATCCTTTACATAACGCATTGGCGGATTTTTGCAATAACGTACCTTTGGCTAGAAACTAAGAACGTAGAAAAAATTTGTACCTCTTTCCCTTAGGACAATTTTAAAAAATAATCAAATTACTAGAAAACATCCTGAGTAAAAATCTAAAGAAAAGGAATCCAAAATTTCCCTCAATAGCAACTGCTTAGTCTACCAATCATTGGATCCAAACAAAATTCAGGCTTTGTCCATCTATGCAACTCTTCGCATTTCCAACGGACATAATAGCACGGAGCCAGCCCTCATAGTCAAGTCTCAGGAAATGTACAAAAGTGAACTGTAAAACTAAAGCTAAGTTTTGTGCTTATATCAGATAAAATCATAGCTTTTCCTTAATAAATTTCTGCAAATCATATTAATAAACTTCACTTAATAATTTTATAGAAATATTTTTTAATGCAATAAATGAAAGATGAAAAAGGAAAAGAATGAACAACTGAACATAACTTTCAATGTAAATTGCAGAACGAAACAAAGAGAAAACAAGATGAAGAAAGAATAATTTCCTTTGTTAATCTTTTAAGCCATCGGTGACCAATCCCCATTTAAGGATACAAAGCTCCAGCTTCACCAAATGGAAAGACATATTACACATTTATGGCCTTGAATACATAGCTTTTATTGGCTATCAACATTAAAGCTTCATTTAAATTGATTTTTTTTTCTGAAAAAGTTCATATTTTTGAAAGGGTTCAAACTTCAAAGCAAACAATCAAGATAATATAGAAAACTTCCAAGAAGGCATCACTAGTCATAAAAAGTTATTAATGTTTTTCCACAGATTATTGTTTTAAATTAATCCAAATAGGTTTTAGAATCTGCTTATGAATGATATTTCAGTAACTATCATACATTAATCGATCTATGGAAAAGAATTATGAAAAAAGGTATCAGTGCAAATGTCCACTTACTTCCTTTGAGACCCAGTTGCTTATTCCATTCATCAATTATCTGATACACCAAACCAACAAACCAAGTACTCATTTTAAAATTGCAGACCAATAAGCATTTTACAATAGAATTAAGACATAAAAATAAAGCATAACTCAGCAACAAGTAAAATAAATTTTAAAATTACTGAACTGCTAAAGTGCTTGCATGTCATACCTCAAAAGCATATCAATGGATATAGTAAAACAGTTCAGTTCAGTTCAAAAGCAACATTTCAGCTAAGCAGAGAAGTTACGCTTCAGCCAAAATAAAATTGAAGTTAAAAACTCCAAGATAATGAAAATTTTAAGATCACTGAGCGTAGCTTTTTAGTGAGACTTGTATCCCTCAAGTATCAGATTCATTCCCTCTAGGTTAATACTAAGATATAAGAAGATTCTCTGTAAGAAATGGTTGAAACTGAAATTTTCATGTCGATTTTCAATTAGCACCTCAAAAATATAAAGGGGAATTGAGGATTTTTGGGTTGTATAGCTCACATCAATTCCTCCTTCCAAACATCCCCTTGGAATACAAACAACATTGGTATTATCAACCATTTCATAGAACACAGCATAATCATCAGATTTCAAAATTTTGATTCAGATTAGGTCCATATTACTCAAAAAACACAGGCAGGACACCTGTTTTTAACATTTCCAACATTACAATGTTGACTACAGCATTATTGGTCACAAACATATATCGTTCTGATCCAATGCAGTAGTCACTTTCTATCGGTGGCATGCTGACAAGAAATGTAACTGCTCTGACATTTTTGGAAAACAAAGCCACCGCCAAAGCAAAACGAGCATTCAACCAAATAAAGTAATTTGTATCAACATTAAGCAGGAGATAACACAAGCAAAGAGGGCATAAGCACAGCATAATTTTTATCTATGATTAAGGATCATCACCCAGAGGTCAATGCTCATCCTACTATGGCAGGCCCTGGGAGGGCAGTGGATGAGCAAAAGCCTAAACTCTTTTGAGTGGCTGCACCAAGGCTCAAACCCAGGTCTTATGACTTGAGAAAATGAAATGAGTGCAGAAGAATCAATGTTTGTGTGCATGACATGAACTCCTTTCAGAGTGTAAAAAGTTAAACATGATTGAAAAACTTAGCAGATCAAATGCTTGAAACAGAACAAACAGCAAATATCAAATATGACAACAAAACAAATTAGAAACTACCAGTGGCAAAATTCTTAAAGTGAAAATTCTTGCTAGCTGTAATAAACGTACACAGTTTACCACTCAGTAGAAACAGAGATAAATGTATACCAGAATAAGTTAATATTAGAAAAAGAAAACTTCACCAACCATGTTTATAATACTAAGAGATAATATGACTTTTGTACACATCCCAAACACATAGGAACTTGAAGATACACTTTAAATTAATTAATAAATAAATAACAGGCAAGGAACCAGAAATACAGGAGTATGATAACGCCAACATGGAAGGAACTCATGTGACATTTAAACCCAAGTGATTTGGAGCTTAGGACATTCCATAGAAAATATAAGGAAGAAAAACAGGAAATGAGTCTAACATTTGCTCTATCTCTCTCATATCTTGTGCACTTTTACGTTGATTTTATCTTAGGTATTTTAACGATTATTATTCTTTTCTAATAATTTCTTATATTTGTATGCCTGGTCAACATTAATGTCTCAGTTGACATGAATGCTATTTTTTGGCATTTCCACATTTATTAATCTTGATTTAGCTAATCCTTTTCTGGAATGCTTCCAAAAGAATCGAAAATCATTGCTTTCCTTTATTATTAACAGTGTTCATTGTTTTCCGTAAAAATTCTAAAAGTCTAGTGAACTTTAGTAACAATATATGCTTCCAACTCTAGCAGTATATAAAATATTTCAATGTATAAAACTGCAAAGTTCTTCCAATGTAACTCTCAAAGAGACGTAAAATACATGAGTTGGAGTATCACTCTCACCTTCTGAAATGATATGTATACTGTATCATCGGAAGTACTGACCATGGGTATGTTCAGAAGTTTCTGCATTCGTTGTATAGAAGCCTTGTTGCCCGTAAGCATACGCTCTGCTGTATCAATCAAACCCTGTCAAAGTTGGAACAATAAGAATAAACAATTGTTGCTTTGCAGCAAACCTTTGTAAGCATAGCTAGCAAAAATTAAATGACCAGCATTGTGAGAGAGAGAGAGAGAGATTTCTTTGGAGGCTTTGTCCATGAAATTTAAAATTACAATATGGATAGCCCAAACTAGTATGAGCTTCTTTTGGAAGAAAGACAAACTGCCTTATAAAATGAAAGGAATCAGCACACACAAATTTAACTGGAAGTCAGCTAGAGCATACAAGGTACCTGTTTAGCAGCAAGAAGTTTCTCACACATATGTCTCAAAGCAGGAAGCTCTTCTTGAATCTCTTTAATGCGCTTGAGAAGTTTTAATGGATTTGCCTATGCAGCATCTTTAAAATTAAAATTTAGAGGGAAAAAAAGACACCTGTAAAGCTATGAAGTCTAAACATAACCGTATAATTACAAAAGAAGCCTTTAAAAGAATAATTTTGAAAATCTTATGAAGCAAATTTAAAACCCAGGTGGCAATGACTGAACGAAGGATAGAAGAGCCATCCCATGCTGCTATTAACTCAAAACAACTCATCAACTTATAAAATATAACTTCCATATTGTGGAGAAAGTACCTATCTCCAAGGACATCATAGAAATACCAATAATAAATGAATCAAATCCTCTTAAATAAATGATTGAAATAATAAATTTAGCATGGTTTACATTAGGTACACTACTTAAGTATGGAGGAAAAATACTCATACAATTGACTCTATGTAGTTGAGATAAGGCTAGGATAGGATCTTCTAAAAGCAGTGATTAATTGTGAAAAATTGAATAGAAAGCCAAAATAATGCTATATTACGATGGCTTGTTTTGCAGCTGCATTTTATAACATTTTTATTAGTTCTTACCTCAGGTCAAATGAAATTGCACTATTAAAGGCATTATTCCACAATTGTTTTTGGTCGTTTAAGGCATTATTACCTTTTTAACCATATAGGTTGGTGGCCAATTCTAATAAAAGTTAGGTAATAGAGACATTTTCAATAAAACATGATTAAATTAAATAAGGTTTAATCGAATTTTTATTTGTTTGTTGTTTTTACCTTTTTATAAAAAGGTGATTTTTTTTTTACTTGACTTCATCCCAGCTATATGATACTTTAATTCTTGACTTTTCTTTGTTAGTGTTTTTATTTCCAAGTTTAAATTTTTTTGTTTTCTTTTTGTGATTGAAACAGTCCTTTACTGGCCATTGTTCACTTGTTTTAGGGCTAGTTGTTATATCTTAAACAGCAGTTCCTAGTTACTTTTATTTATATATTCATTTTTAAATTTAGACATTACTCAATGTATCTCAAGATAACAGTTAGTTCTAATACTATTTATTATCTCTACTCATTAAGAAATCAATTGCAAGTTATAATAAATCTAGCATAATTTGCAACAACTTAAAAAAATAAAATAAAATACAACTTGTGTGTGACAACTTGAATATGCAAATTTTCTTCTAAAGCTATTGATGCAGTTGCATATTTTAAGCCTTCAAAGTTGCAAACAAAATCAGAGTTTTAATCAATGTTTACAGGCATCGTTAAACTAGTTAGCATATCCAGTTAACTATCAACTAAAATAGAAGACTTGATATTCCAAACGAAATACATACAAAGGTATAAATATTATTGCACTATTACATGCTAAAATAATAGTCAGTTGATATGTAATACAAAGCTTTCTTTAAACAACTTGACTGAGAGAGAGACACGGGAACTTGAGAGAAATCCACAAGCTAATTTTCCTTTAAATGATATAAAGAAGTGAAAGAGAAACTACCTTAAGTTGGAAAAACACATAGTTACAAATGGTCTGTTGGTCTGTTTCACAGTTTCATTTTGTAAGATTTGTACCATTTTTGCCTTGAACCAAATAAAATTTCATTATTAAATGCATTATTCAACAACTGGACTTCAACATTTTAGGAACACTTGTGTATTGCATTATTACTACTGTACACAAACGTGTTATGTGCTTTAATCAACTTGAACATACGATTTTCTTCTAAAGCTATTGAAGCAGTTAATTGCATATTTTTAACCTTGTCTGCAAAATAGATCAGAGTTTAAATCAGTATCTCCAAGCATGATTATACTAGTGAAAAATATCCAATTAATGATTAACTGGAATACAAGAATTTATAGTCTAACTAAAACATACATATTACGTTATAGATACTATTAACAATGCACTATCACATACTGAAATAATGTCTTGTTGATTCCTAATATAAAGCTTTCTTTAAACACCAAATGTAAACAATGCGTGAACTTATATAGAAATCCACAAAGCAATATTTGATCCAATCCTGTAGAATTGGAAGAAAACCAACATTCCTTTAGATCGGATTATATTTCTTTTCCTTTGACTGAAACTGAAATTTTATTATATTCATAGGCCCTCTGGAACAATTGCACAGTAGAAACATACATGCTATGAGTTTTGAAAACATGATTAAGAAAATTACAAAGTGTTCTTAGTAACATTTGGAACAAATCAACCAAATTTGCAGCTGTAATATCTCATTTATGTTTAATGTGCCCAAATATGGACATTGCAGGAAAATGTGCTATTTATCTTAAATATTAGTTGGACAACAACGTCAGCATATTCCTTCTCCACAAAGAAATTTAAACCATCTACCTGTTTCAATTCTTAAATTGGTGCTCTATGCTACTTGTGTATTACAAATGTTCTTCTTCCTATGCATTTACCCAAAGTTTTTAAGATGCTGATTGTTTTAAGAATTTGGGAACTTGCTTAGAATCAAAATTTAGGATCAAAATAAAGAATGTACTCTTAACTAATGTAAAGAAATGAACGAGCACCTACCTTAAATTAGCAGAATAAATAATTACAGAACCTAAGGAAAATCCAAGTTATCCACAAATAACCCTTTTGGAAAAATATAAGGAACTTTCTGGATATGGTTTACTCATATGACTCTAAATGCTCCTCCGGGAGAATATGAACATTTTAGTACCTCAGCGCAAATGCACGGCAAATCAAAGAGTCTTAAAAGGTAAACTGATAGAAAAAAGGTCGTGCAATAAATTAATACAAGCAACAGGCATACATGTATTGCAGAGTGACAGTACCAGGGTAAATTCAAAAGTTGAAAAAGTTCAAATCAAAATATTGCAGGTGACCTTATCTGGATAGTCATGCTCTAGCTCCAGTTCCAGCTGACGCCAAACCGTCTGCAGCGCATAGAGCCTTTATTACTTGCAAGAATAATAATATTTCCTGGGTTTTGTCATTCAAAAGAAAGAAAGCGCTAGAATACAAGGATGGACAGCGCTGAACGAATGAAGAAAATGAAGCTTACATTTAGATCACGATCGACTTGAATGAAAAACTGTTCAAGATGAGAAACCGGACTTGGTATCGTTATCTTCGACATTGGTGCGGCAGCTCAGCAGTTTGTCGCAGGCAGGCGACAATGCTTTTATGCTCTGGCCGTGCTTTTCTGCGAATTAAAAAACGTATTTCTCTGCCGTTGTTTGAGAAAATTACGCCCCGTAACTTTGGTTGTCGACGTAACTAATGAATTTCATCGCCGTAACATTTCTGTAATCAAGGAAGCTGGTGCTGTAATTCACTTGGCAGTGTCATCGACATAATATTTTGAGGAGACTAAGTCATTCACCAATAATTTAGCGTGTCAATTGTCAACGAGTATGTTACGCATTAGAGTTTTACATCAACCATGTGTTAATCCATTCATCCTCTGCCACACAAGTGACTTTAGAATTTTACTTCCTAGAGTAATTTTGTTTCCATTACATGTGAGAAGCTAACTACTAATCATATATTGGTAAAGTGGTAAATAATTTTATATATATGCATGCATAGAATTTGGTATGTACGGACATCTTTGTTAACAAGAACAAGGAAGATTCTCTCAACCAAATTATAGATATATATCATAAATATATAATTAAACAAGTTTATTTTGGGGGGTAATATAGGTACAACCCAAAATATATAGTCTAATTAGAACTTTATAACAAAGCATTGCCCATAATTAAACCCATGACTAAAGAGCTTCCAAATCAAGAGTTTTGGCTAACTTTATTTTGGCCAAAACAGCTAAACAAAGAGGGCCCTCTTGGTCATGCTAAATAAAATATTTGTTTTGGTCATAAGACCAAGGGAAGCTTCGAAGTCATCATAAATAATATAAATCAATCATAATTTGAATAAACCAGGGGCATATTCCATAGGGAAAGGAAAACATAAGTACACCCAAAGAGATAGAGTCTAATTAGAACTTTATATAACTTAGCATTGCCTCCCAAAATCAAACCCATGACTTAGAGATTCCAGATCAAGTATCTTACCACTAGGCTAACACCTCATTTTTAACTATGCTGCACTTTACACTTGTGAATGTATCTTTATGATGTAAGCCCTATCTAACAGTTAGGAAGAATTAACAATGAAGCGTTAGCCTAGTGGTAAAGACTATTGATTTGAAAAGCTTAAGTCATGGGATTCAATTTTGGTGGGCAATGTTGAGTTATAAAGTTCTAATTAAATTATATATTGGGGTGTACCTATATTACAATTATTTTAAATTTCAACATCCACACACACACACGCCCCCACAAATCCCCACACACAACACACCCCCCACACCGCCCCCTATGCCCAACCATATGAATCACAAGCGTTCACTAGCAATCTAGTCAATTCCATGGACTTAGTTCCTAAATTTTCTTATTGTCTTAAACTATGAAGCAAGGGGTTGTATGATCATTGTCTTCCTAACTCACACTCATGTTATCAGTACTTATGGTTAAATGTGAGTTAAGACTCATGATGTTTATTTTTATAAGTGTTTTTTATATATATTTTCTTATCCTAATGGTTAAATGGTTGAATGAAGGATTAACAATTAATTGTCCAACTACTTAGTTAATATAATAACTAACTATCCTAACATAAAGTAATCATTCCCACTTATTGTACACATCCTGAACTAGTCTCAATGCTATTGAGTTACCAAATGGCTATTACTAGGCATACCAAATGTCTACCACTAGGATTACCAAGCACAATACGTCATGCTTGAAGTGGTCATGCTTACATATTTATGGTTAAGTATATTAACTAATTAAAATCATGAATGTAAGTTGCATTAACAATAAAGTGCAAATAAAAAAGAGTAAACTAATCCAAGTGCTGCAATGATTTCGTCAATGTAGCCTATCTAATTATGACTCATCAAACCCCCACGATTGACTAAAAACTCATCCTCAAGTGAACAAAGGTAAGATCAAGCTTCTTACAAAATTTGGGGAAGTATGGAATTTATTAACTACCAAACAAACAAACAAATAGACTAACTGACTCTACTAACTCTGAGTGCCAAATTATAAAAGATTACAAAAATTAGTGTCCATTACAACAAAATTGGACACTTTACAAAAATTTCAACAAGTGCTTACAAAGTTGCCAAAGATGTGACAGATTCTCAAATGGTGCTCAAAGGTGGAGGCTCCTATGATGCTAAAGGTCCTTTGCCATGTTGCAGTGTTGGTGGTGGTTGAGGTTGACCTATTGCTAGTAGTGGAAGTTTGAAAGCATCCAGTAATGCTTTCATCTTTTCTTCTTTGCCCCATGGGTCGTAAGCAGTCCATGCAGCTTCATGGATGTGGGTTGGAATAGGAATGTCCCATAGGCACAACATCAAAGAAAACAACTCCTTCATGTTGATGAACTATGCTGCGAATTATTTACATTCGATGTCAAACATCTTTACCAAGTTCTACAATTCATGGTAGTCATTCATCTTTTTGGTCAAGTTCTCGGCAATAGATCATTGGTCAGTGAATTTACTTCTAAGAACTTCAAGCTTTACGTTGGCTGTCTCCAACTATTGTTTTGTTTCCTTGTGATGCTTGAATTCTACCTCATATAAGAGGTAGAAATTAGCCACTTGCTTTTCCAATTCTATCCTTAGTCTCCTTGTTGTCAGCATAGCTAGGTTTTCATAACAGATGTTGGCAACCTCTATGTATTCTATCATCTCTTTGATCTGCAACTCCTTTAGGTGGATCTCTATATTGTTATATGTGTTCAGTCTATCAAAGATGGGCTACCACACGTTGCCTTGTTATTAGAGTTGCTAGAGTGCCTCATCCATCTTCATCTTTATCATCTAAATCTTCTTCTCATTGGCTTCCTTAAGAAGCCCAACCTAGTCCCTATAATGATTCTTCATCCTTTCAAATTTTAGGGCCTTGTTTTTCTAGGCAACTACCTCAATGGTCTAGCCTGAGAATGGTAGGGGTTGAAGGAACAGGCCTGCAACTTCACAATATTAATAGCCAACCATTAATACTTGGTGGTGGTTTCTTTTAGTTGGGCATTGACAATGATTAGTTTATCCTTCATGTTAAGCAACTATGATTCAATAGCAATGATATCATTTGAAAGATCAAAGATCTCCAAAAGTAGTTGCTCAACTCCCATCAGTTGTTCCAACACTTCTTCATGTTGGGTAGTATTTAACTGGCCACTCCCTACTCCTGCAAACATTTGAAAGTTCATCATCACAATAATGTCTAGCATCGTTATCACAGTAGCATTCAAGGATTTGATTACCCTCACTACCACCACTTCCACCATTGTCTCTTGGCCTCTGTGCTGCATGACCAAGACAGTCGCCCTTTCATCCTTCTTCAATATGATAGAGAAAGTCACAACATTCCCTGAGATTTTAGGGAATTTTTTTCTAGGGATGGACATCGTGACCTCTTGGGCACTTGAATTCAATCTTGTGGGCATCTAGTCTTCTTGAGCTAAGAACAACAGAGTAATTTCTTGGTCCAACCAACTAATGTTCTTGGTGACCTCAATAATATGGCTTAGAGCTAGATGGTAAGATGGTAAACCAAATACTCCTCACCACTTGCTAACTCTTGCTATTATAGTAGTTACTAGTCATGAAGTTTTCTAATCCTTTCAATAGCTATAAGCACCTTTGGTGTAGTCTTTGGTGCTACAGGTGGTGGCAGTGATGGCCTCTCCTCTTCTTGTGGCTTAGTTGCTGCCTTGGCCTTCATCATCTACTATCATGATGCAATAGGATCATGATGAAATGCATTGTTGGTGTAGCATGTTATACCTCCTCTTTTGCATAGTTGTTGGATGAGGCACAAAAGGGAAGTGTGTTCCTTCCCTTTTCATTTTCCTTGAACCACTTCTCTATCTTTAGATAGATGAGTTGGGGAAGGTTGATAAGGAATTTTCTGCTTAGAGCAACACATGCACGAGCAAAGAAGAATATTATTATAATTGGCCTTACTGTGGGGTTCAAGTGATAGGCCACACTTTTGAAATAGGCATGCTTCACCTTCATGAGGGCACCATACTCATTACAATCCACTCCATAATAATGTTGAATCCATTCTTTTTTGGATCCTAGATTTGCTTGGGTGGATATTTCTGCCAACTTTGTCATAGTGTTAGGTAAACTGAGTACCTTCGCGATGCCCTCAATTGAGTAGGAGATGATGATGTATTTGCTTCTCATAGATGCTTCTCCTTGTTAATTGTTACAAAATAGATAAGTCTCCCCCATGTACCATTCTCCATTGTTGAAGAGAATGGGACACATGGAAGTCCCTTGTAATTAGATGTGGACATATTCAAGTGCTAACTCTAAGAAGGGTCCAAAGTTCAATTCTTGGATAATAGAACTTTAAACTTCCTTGGTTCTGATCTGCTTCAAGCAAGCCTCCATGAGGATAATTTCTAAGTTAGGCCTTGGCCTATGGACTTCATCTTGCTTAGACTAGCTTGCTTCTATCATGGGAATCTGTTGAACAAATTCCACTTTAGGCTCATCCTAAAGAGGTCTTGTCGCATGGGTTACTTCGACCACTTACTCTTGGGGCTAATGCAATTGTTGTTCTTAGTTCCTTCCTCTTCTTAGATGCTTTTCCCTAGGTTGAAAAGGCCCTACCACTTGCAGTCCTCTCTTTGGTGCCATCTATGATCACAAACATAACCCAAGATTAGCTATTTATCTTATAACCCTTAAGCTATTTAATACCTTTTCTTACCAGATCAAGTTATACTTAGGCTTGTTTATTGTAGTGACTGAAAACATTGGTGGCTAGAACGTTGAGGGGTTCATGGGTGCACAGCCTCGACCCCGCCTCCGTGCAAGGGCCTTTACTAGGAAACAGAGGTGGAGTGCCCTAGATGGTCTTGTTGATCGAACATGGACTTTACTAGTTGCAACCAAGGTATTGGGTGCAACCAAGGGGTGGCATGGCTAGCCAAAATGTGAGTGTTGACATTGTGAGATAATGCTAAGCATTCTAATGGCATTTTTGGAAGTACTGGGATCGGCTAAGCTTGAGCATAGTGGGGTTTCCTAGCATGAGAACAGTGATGCAAACATGTGAAAATGAGTGATTTGGTGAAAAATGTGAATGCGGTATTGAATGTCAAAAAGAATGCTTGAAATGTAATGGAGATTGAGAGAAAGAATGGTACCACCCTAGATGGGGAGCATAGTAATTACAAATGAGCTTTGTGGAGATACGTGGTGTACAGACTAGTGTAGTAGCAGCATAGTCACAGTCTTTGAGGTGTCTTAGGGTGAATAATAACATCTACTGCAAGGCTTGTGCCTATTAGGTTGGCTGCCGTAGTGTCCTATAAGCTGTGGTGTTGAATGGGATGCAGAGGTTTTGCCAAGGTGTTGATACGCTCTGATGTGTAGGGTGTTCAAGGTGCCTCAAGTGCCAAGTGGTACTCTAAAATGCAAATTACTACTTGGATTTGCTAGCCAAATGCTTCAAATGTCCACCACTAGAATGAATTGACAACCCCTAGAGTATGAAATGTGAGGGTATTTATAGGCTTAGGGTTAGCATGAAGTACGGATCAAATGCCACATGGCGAAGGGGTAGGTGGGGCTATGCTGGCCTCTACTATGCTCTCATTGGAGCAATTGGTGCTATGCTCTAGTGGACTCTAAGGGACTGCCGAACTATAACTATGCTGCCAAGACTACATGTGTCAAAGTTGAAAAATAATACAATGTACCTGCAAATAGTGCAAAACAGTGTAATTTAGAGGTTGTGCTCCAGGGCTACGCTCTACCCTCTTTCAAGTGGGATTGAGCGTAGGAAAAATTTTGGGAATAGAGGGGGGGTACAAAAAGAGTGCAAGTTGCCAATCCTACTTGCTGGAGGAGTGCTGGAGCTGGAATGAAAGCATGTGTTGAGCTTTAGAAGCTTTTGGAGGTAGTTTTGTGTTGCTACGCTAGCTATGCTCTTAAGCATAGCCCAACAGTTAGGCAAATTTTGCAAAAAACTAAAGTCCAGTGCTGTTATGCTTGCTATGCTCATGAGTGTAGCAGGATGGGATAGGGCGTAGCATGGACATTTAGAAAAATCTAGTAAATATCTCAATCCTTGTTCTTGCTATGCCAGCTACACTTGAGAGCATAGCAGGAGGGGCAGCTTCAAGAGTTAGAAAATTTGCCAAATGCCTCTTCCATGCTGAGATAGGATGACAACTTATGACTTGACACTAATGCAAACTGACCACTAAAGTGCTACTATGCTGAAGAGCATAGCAGGAGGAATGGGAGTGTAGTAGCACACTTAGAACAATTTTGCAACTGCTTTTTGACACTTAGAAAATTTTGTAGACCTAGTTCTGTGTTGCATGCTACACTGGCTATGCTCTAAAGCATAGCCCTGATAGTGGGCTCATGGGCCAAACACTTAGAAACTTGTGTTGACACTTAGAAAAATTTGTCATTGAAGTGTTGTTGCTTGAATTTGGTAGTGTTTCACTGGTCCCTCTTTGTTGACGTTTGAAGGAGTGGCCTGAGAGACACCAACAAAGTACCTGAAACACCATAGCAGGCATGACATCAACATTTCTTGTCAGTATCCAATCGGATGATGCTTCGTGCAGGCTCAAGAGTGCTAAAGGTGATGGTATGTTGAGGGTAATGAATGTAAGGAATTGGCTAGGGATAGCAAGGGAGTGTATCATGCTGCAAGATGCAGAGTCAGTACAGCTGACTATGGTCATGACACCAGGGTGGCTTGTCACCAAAACGATGGCCTCTCGTTGGAATGCTTGTGAGAGAGCCATTGACCATAGCACCAGAATGGCTTACCCCTAACATGTTGGCCTCTCGTTAGAATGCTTATGAGAAGGCCATTACAAATTCAGGGTTAGACCAGATGTGAAATTGCAGCTTTGCTAGATTTTTCTTGGGGGTATGTTTGATCCCCCATTTTCTTTTGCAAGATGCTAGCTGCAAGATGCTTATCATCGAGTGGACTGCATGCAACCTAATGAGCTTTACTTAGAGGTAACCACATTGTGTCTGTAGGACAGGTGTTTCCTCCCTAGGATAAGTTAAGTTACATCCACTTGGGCTTTGACCAGCCCACAAAGGCTTCCCATGGGATGAGTTGTGTTACATCCATCATGGGTTCTATGGTCAATTGAAAGAAGGGTGTCATGTGCATTAGAGAAGCTTGCAGGGAGGGTAGGAAAAGGTAAGGTGGAGGGGTAAATGCAAGTAGGCTGTAGTAGGATAATAGGAATGTGCACTCTTGATTAACTTGGCGAGTCCAACCAAGTGTGTTGAAGCAATGTGGTGCCTTGCTGTTGCAATGGAACGTGCCTTTGAATGACCGCTTCTAAAGCTTCGTCCTATAAACACAACATAGAGGAAACAAGAAAAAAACCACACAACATGAGAGATAAGAGCAAATTATTGGTTGCAAGGGTGCTGCAAGTGCCACAAGTGTTGGACTAGTTGCAAGAGCTTATAGTGCCAAAGCAAGAAGGCTAGTGTAGATGCTGGAGCCAGAAGGCTGCAAAAGCTCCAGCAACCACATTAGAAGTGAGCACCCTAAGGAAACTAGCAAGGTGGCCAAGGGCAATGGCGATGTAGGTTCTTGAGACTCCACACCAAAGATGGGAACTTGGAAATCCAGCAAGACGGTGGGAAGCCACACTGCTGGATGCACTTCCAAGCCCAGGCAATGGTGAGGGTTGGAGGATGGCAGTGCTGTGGCTGGGCCACAATACTGTTGGGATTCTAGCGAGTGGTGCTGATGACGAGAGCTCCAATCAATAATGAAACAACCAGGGCCAATGATGTTGTTAGCATGGCCTAGGGATGGTACTATTGGAGATGGTGGCGGTAGCTCCGAAAGGTCAACAAAATGCCCAAGGGAATCTCCAAAGGATTAGCAAAATGCCAAGGGCAATAATGTTGTAAATGTTCTAGAGGCTCTTTCTTGATAGTGTGAACTCGATTTTGGAACTAAAACACCCCACCCCACCCAACCCATCAAGATGTGGGCAAATGACAGAGGATGGGAAGTATTTGCACTTGCTTGTCTGTAGAACTGTGTGTGTTGTGCTATGCATGTTGAACTGCAAACCTAGTTTAAGATCCTAGCAAACCATGATGTGCTAGTTTATAGACCTAGCAAATTGTTGTGTGCTAGTTTAACATCATAGTGGACAGTGGATGTTGTGCCAATTTAACATCATGACGCAAGGACAATATGTGCTAGTTTATAGTCATAGTGGACTATGTTATGGATGCCAGTTTAATGTCATAGCCCAAGGAAAATTTGTGTTAGTTTAATGTTGTAACGAACACTTTGTGCTAGTTTATAGTCACAACGAATTCTTTGTGCCAGTTTATAATCATAGTGGAATCTTTGTGCTAATTTATAGTCATAGCGGACTCTTTGTGCTAATTCATAGTCATAGCGGACTCTTGCTTACCTTGCTTTGTTGTTGATGTGGCATTGCATGTTAAGCATAGTACGACTTTAGGTACGAGTGGTTTATTGGATTGGCAAATTCGTTACCATCTAAATTAGCAAGCTTGAATGCTCCATTGTCATATGCCTTAATGACCAAGAAAGATCCTTTCCAGTTGGCTGAGAATTTATTCGTGGGTTCACAAACAGCCTTGAGGACTATATCCCCTTTCTTGATTAGGCATTGATGTTGATTATGGTAGTGCTTTTGCCATTGCTTCCCTTAGTACCATTCGATGTGATCAAGTGTCTGCATGCACTCCTCCTCTATAGAGTCAAGGTTAATGGTGCTCAACTCATTATTTTGGGCCTTGTCAATGAAGCTCAAGAGGATTACATGAAGTAATGGAACCTACAATTCAAGAGGAAAAATTTCTTCAAACCCATATACAAGGCTATATGGCATCCTACCTGTTGCTATTCTATGCATGGTGTGGTAGGCCCATAGTGCGTAGACCAGCTGCTTGTGCCATTGCTATTTGCTGCTGCTAAGCATCTTCTTTAGAAGGTTGAAAATGACCTTATTTGTGGCCTCTACCTAGCCATTCACCTACAGGTAGTATGGTGACAAAAAGGAATGCTTGATGCTGAGGTATTCACAAAAGGATTTGGTCTCTACATTGTGCAATTGTGGCCCATTGTCTGTGACAATGGTCATGGATAGACCAAATTGGGTCACTATATTATCAAGGATGAATTTGTAGACTTGCTGTGATGTGGTCCTCCTATGGGAAATAGCTTCAACCCATTTGGTAAAATATTAGGTTGTGGTTATGATGCAGCTATGTCTTGTAGAGGACTTAGGCGTGATGGGCCTTATGATACCCAACCCCCAACATTGGAATGACCATGTGATTTGCATGGCATGCAATTCAGTGGGTGGCACATGCATTAAGTTACCATGCCATTAACACACATCACATGTCTTGACCTTGGAAATGCAATCATGCTTCATGTAAGGCCAATAGTAGCCTAAGTGTCTAATCTTGGATGCCATTACCCTAGGTGCTATATGGCCTTTGCACAGTCCCTCGTGGACTTGATCGATGATAATCTACACTTCACTATCACTAATGCAGGTCAGCAGTATGCCATCATAGGATCTGCGACAAAGTGTGCTTTCACCTACAATGATGTACTACCATAACCGTTTTTGCACTACATCCTTCTGGGTAGTGGTCAGATGTTGCGGAGGCTCACCCTGTTGAAGGTATGACTTGATGTCATCATACCACTCTTGTGCATGTCTTGTGGTTGTTGTGGCTACGTATGCAATGTCAGTTACTTGCATGATAGGTTTGATGTAATCCATTACTGAGGTGGGAAAGGCATGAAACATGTTAGGTTTTATGCTTATGGCTAATGTGGCTAATGTGTCGGCAATGATGTTCTTGTTGCAGGGAATGTGTTGGATATCTATAGTCGTAAACCATCAAAGAAAATGCTTTGCCAAGTCACAATAAGGTTGCAAGTGTTATGCTTTATAAGCGTAAACCTCCATAACTTGGTTGATGACTAACTGTGAGTCGCCTCATATTGCTAGGTTTCGGATTCCTAGATCTCAAGCTACTATAAGACCTCTAAGTAGACCTTTGTACTTTGCTACGTTGTTAGTGCAGGGGAATGCAAAATGATAAGCGAAGGATTAGATCTCCTCGAAGGGAAGCATGATGATAGTAGTGACACTACCCTCTTGAGATGTTAAAGCATCATTGAAGTGCAAAATTACCTCAAAATGAGTAGGCACTTGGCTTATGTTGCTAACATGCTCATCTGGAAATTCAGGATCTATCATTGCTTGATCATTTATCAGTGAAGTCATTAGTTGTGTAGCTATTGCTTAACCTTTGGTTGATGCTTGCGTTATATAATGTAGGTCAAACTCTGTGATTATTGCTTTCCACCATGAAATTCGACTACTTTCATAAATGCTTGTTGTGATTTCCCAGAGTACATTACTTTTGCAGATGATGTTTACCTAGCTGCAGAAGAGATAATGCCTTCACTTCTTAAGTGCAAAGACTAAGACAAGGTAGTTCTTTTCCACATCGTTGTATTTTGCTTCATGGGTCACTAATGCATGGCTTAGGTAGTATGCATGACCTCTGAGCCATCATCTCACTTTTGACAGAGTAGAGAAGCAATGGACATGTCAGAAGTTGCAAGGTAGATGTAACAAGGTTTATCTCCTTGTGGAGGGTAGACTGTTGGAAGTTGAGCCAACTCCTATTTGAGGTTGTCAAATGCTGCTTAACATTGAGGTGTTTACTCAGAGTGGACTCCCTGTTTGAGCAAGTGTTGCATTAGCTATAGCTTATTAGTCAATTTTGTGATAAACTAACATATGAATTACAATCTGCCTTGTAACTCACGTAGCTCCTTAAGGTTAGTTGATGATGCTAAGTTGATGATGGCCTTAACCTTATCGAGGTTTATGCGTATGCCTATTTTCAATACCACAAAACCTAGCATGCGACCCGTCTTCATGTCGAAGACACAATTCTTAGGACTTAGCCTAAGGGCATGTCTAAGGTAACGTTTAAGTGTGCGGTCGAAGTCATCTGCATGGTCGCGTACCATTTTGGACTTAACTACTGTGTCATCAACATAGTCATTGAATAATTCTAACAAGTAGTCGCTGAAGATGTACATCATGGCACATTGGTAGGTTGTTTAGCAAAATGTACCCTAGGGGGTCATGAAGGTTGTACTGAGTTGGTGCTTCGGATTGATTTGAATCTGGTTGTAACTAGAGGACCTATCTATGAAGGATAGCAAGGCATGACTAGCCATAGTATCGACCAATTAATTAATACTAGGCAACAGGAAGTCATCTTTGATGGTCGCCTTATTCAGGTCTCAGAAGTTTATGTAAATTCATTTGTAAAGCTTGGTGATTTCATCATGGACTGTCAATGCCACCTCAGGCCTAACCTTATGGGCTTTCTGTTTAATTGGTTTTACACGAGGGTCGATGATGATATTGTGCTATACTATGTGAAGATCTAGGCCTAACATGTCTTTGTAGGACCATGCAAATGCCTTGATGTTGTCATTGAGTGTTTTTGTGATGTTGAGGCTCTAACAAGGAACTAAGTTTTAGTGTCTTCACCTCACCACTGAGTGTTGCTACAGGGACTTTGATGAGGGGATCCTCAGTGATGTCATCTACCTCTAGATCAAGATCCCTAACTAGATGGTTAGGCCAATCTAGTGGTGTTTGCATCGACGTTACGTAGTCATCATGGGCTATGGGCTCAAAGTCTAGGCATTGGGAATCGATGCATTAGATGAGATCATCATGAGGTTCGGTGAGGACCAAGGATGAACGAAGATGCTCTTATGCACTCATGTTGTAATCCTATGACATATCCTACAAAACAATAAGAAAGAACGTCAAGTCACACCTGTCTTAATAGAGTCGAAATGCATAACATGAGGAAAGCAGTGCAATTAATAATTGCCTAAACATGCAAGAGTTGACATTAGAAAAGCAAACATGCAAGCTAGTTTCAAGCCTCAGCAAGCCATGGATTGCTAGTTTAAGGTCTTAGAGGACCATGATTTGCCAATTTAAGGTTTTAGCGAACCATAATCTACCAGTTTAAGGTCTTAGTGGACCATGATTTTCCAATTTAAGGTATTAGTAGATCATAATTTGCGAGTTTAAGGTCTTAGTAGATCATCATTTACCAGTTTAAGGTCTTAGCAGACCATCATTTGTGCAAGACGCATTGGTTCAAGCCAAGAAAAGAGTGTTTGGGTCATGGGATTGGGCTGGGCATTTGCTAGGCAACCAAAAAAAATCTTAGAAATTTTCTAAGTCTAGGAATCATTAGAAAAAAATTTAGAAATTTTTCTAACTTTGACTGCTACGCTCACCCCCTTGCTACACTCCATAGGAAACTCAAGAAAATTTGCCTAAGTGTGGGAGCATCGGTGTGGTAGGTGGTGCATTTAATTGACCTAGGAGGGTATATATGCGTGATTCACTGAGGGTAAACTATCATTTTCCAAAGTGTGAATGAGGAGTTATAGAGCTTAGCACAGTTTGAAGTAGGAGTGACAGCTAGAGCGTAGCACCAAGATGATGTGCTATAGTGATCGTCAACACCTCAAACGCGCTAATGTGGAAGAGGAAAGGTGAGTCTAGGAATGCCTGTTATGAGTGTAGGTGGAGGAGGGGAGAGCACCGTTGATAGCCAAGTACGCTTGCTACGCTCGCCCTTTTTCATACCATTTGTCTCTTCGCATTCTGGCTTCTCTTGGCATTGGGGTTTGAGTCCTGGGGCAACTTGCCTTAGCAGGGACTACCATTGCCTTGACCACCTTAGCAACTACGGCCAAGGGGAGAAGATGTGTGCATGGGTTGTGGGTTTGTGTTGATGTTTTATTTTAATTACCTGCGACGAATGGGACAAGGGACAAAGTATGGGCTATTAGGGATTTGATACATTTATTCCTAAGGGACATGGCGCGTGGGGCAAGGGAGAGAGGGAAAAAATGAGGGTTTTTTCTTAGCAGTGGACTAGGATTTCCCCTCACTGGGGGCCATGCTACATGTAGGACATAAAATGAGGCAAATATGATCGTAGATAGGGTGTGTGTGGCCACGGTTTGAGGGGCCATGGAACATGCTTGTTTCCTTTTTTTCTTTTTTCTTTTTTTTGTGCTTTGTTGGCACGTGGGTAAGGGTGATGGTTGTCAAGAGTGCACTGTAGTTTTGTGCTTTGGCAGCATGGTTTTGCAAATGATGGATTAGGGCAAGGGTTAAGCCCTTATGGCTAAAAATAGCCACGGCCAAGGGATAGGGTTTTGTTATCGCTAATTTCGTGATGTGGGGGCAATGCAAGGCAAGGGCAAAGGGAGGGTTAGACATCATGGGACACATGGGGAGAAGGCCATAGGGTTGAGGAAAGGGGCAACAACATGACCATAGGGGCGATGGCCATAGTGAGGGGGTAAGTGGGGCTAGGGAGATCGCCAAGGCCAAGGCCATGGCGAGCACACCAGCACATGTCATCAGCGTGCTACACTAGGCAGTGTGGTGAAAGGGGCATCGTGATGGAGGTTCAGGTGCTAGAGGCTACACTCCCTAGGGAGCATAGCCAACACTTTGGCAAATTAATTAATTTCTAGATGTGGTGGGATGCTACACTTTTGATAGTTAGAATTTTTTTGTTGAATTTTTGCTCATTTTGGGGCTATGCTTCCTAGAAAATTTGGTGATTTTGTTTTTGGCTATGCTCCTTAGAAAGTGTAGCAAATAGTTAGAATTTTTTTTTGTTTTTTGAATCCCACCCAGAGTTAGAAAAATTTTGAGAAAATTTGAAAAAAATTGCTAAGTGTAAAACTGGAATTCCATATGCAAAAAATGCTAAATGTAAGAATGTTAAGGGTAAGAATGCCTCATGTGAAACAAAATGCTAATTTTGCAAGTTGAGTGTGTGGATGCTAGGACATGTAAACTAGGTTGGTGCAAATGATAGAAATGTAAAGTAAAATGCTAATGCTACGTTAATGTTGTACCCTAATGAGCACTGAGCATGTCAAATGTGTATTAATGTCTTATGCTCATGGGGCCCCATGGGGGACCCTAAGGATATATTTCTAAGTTATGCTATTTTGAGCTAAATTTGCTAATTTTTGCTAAGAGTAAGTTAATACTTTATGTCAAAATGCAATCTATTGTGCACTAATTCTACATTCATTTACTATCTTGTGGTTATAGGGTGCTACTGAAGCTTGTCTTCGTGGTTGTGGAGCTCATCAGCATTCTATCCTGCATCAGCAAGCCCGTGCCCAACATGCCTACACCCAACATGAAGTTGGGTCATTAGGTGGTGTGGTTTTGGCTAGGGGCATCCAAATTCTTGGCTTACTTACTATGGCACTTTAGTGTGATCATGTGGTCACACTTAGTAGTGGAGGCTACAAATGCCATCACCAAGACATTATTGGCTAGGGTAAACTAGGACATACTAAAATTCATGTCCAATGAGCCCATGATTAGTGGTGATCAAGTAGGTGGCCCGAGACTAGGCCCCAAGAGCATTCATCCCTTAGCTAGGATTTGGAGCATGCCAGAGTTCTCTTGTTATAATAAGAGCAACACCCTTTTTCTTGCCATGTGCATGCATATAGTCTTCTAGAACCTACTTGGGATTGTATATTGTGTTGGAAGGTAAGTGCTCTTGGTTTTTGTTATGTCTCATTATCATTGGCCATGTTATATTTACTAATTGCTAACTATGGATGTCTAATGCTAGGTTTAAAGTTGATAATGAGGGACTTCATGATGAGACAGGGGCTCTCGCTTTGACCTGTACTGTGCTAGAGGTATTTTCCTCTAGTGTGAGCTTTCAAGAGGTAGTTATTGAACAGGTGGGAGAGGACTTAGAGAACTATCCCTCCTGGTACCTGAAGGCATTCAAGCAGTGTCAGACCTATGATTGGCTTGACGAGGGATGGACTAGTGGTAAGCCTATCTTCAGAGAGCTTGTTATGCCACTGCCTACATCGCACACACTACTTGTTCCACATGGGTATTTGTTATGTTGGATTGACTTTTATTGCTTATTCTCATGCACTCGTTGATCACATGATGCTAACATTGCATTTGCCTATGTTACAGTTGCCATTGCTTCAGGAGAGGTAATGGTGGTCACCATTGGCCGTAGTGAGGCCACCCTCATTATGAAGTATGATGATGTAGAGGGGGCACATAAGTGGCTGTGCCATCAGGCCTCAAAGGCTTTGACTAGTCAGCTTACGTGTGCTAGGTTGATGGACCTTTTCTTGGCCCTTAGCCCAAGCACACCAATGGCTGAGATGGTGACCATCGTTGACTCCTTTAGCTGCGATGCCCACTGCTTTGTCACTCATGTGCACGAAGTAAGGGTAGCCTTGGACCTTAGTGATGCTTTCTTTGCTAACTTCTTTGGCCTCTTCTCTAAGGGTGTGTTAATCATTAACAAGCCCAACTGAGAGGTGGACCAGAGAGAAGAGATTGAAGAGTGGCTAGGAATCACTTACTCTCATAAAGGCATTGTGGTTGGGAACATGCATGTGCTTGAGGTCCAAAGGCTTTACCCTCTTTTTTGTGCTTGTGCCTTTCCTAAGCTACTCTTCCAAGGAAAGGTCCTTGGGGTGGAGTAGGCATGGGTGATGTGGGAGGTCATAAAGGAGGGCACCAGGTTTAATTAGGCCTCCTCTATTGCCACCAAGCTATAGGCAGAGATTACCGTGCTTCCCCACAACGTCCATGTGAGGTCTTATTTTCACTTCGCATTCCTTACAACCTATCTATGAAGGCTTGTAGAGTTTTTGGTGATCGAGGATAGTGGACGTTGGGTCATGAAGGATCACGAGTAGCTATCCAAGCCATAGATTAAGCACTTATTTGCTACCACTCATGCGTAGGACCCTCTAGAGGGGATTGAGGAGTCATATTTAGTTACGACAAAGGTGCATCTGGGGAGGTTACAATCACGTTATTCCCATGATAGCATGGGTGAGTGTCCGCCAACTATTTTTGGAGATGCAAACAAGGTGGAGTGATACATTGCAGAGATGGTGGGGTTCTCCAAGGCAAAAATCAAGAGGTTGCGTCCAATAGAGAAGACTCCCCTTGCGGTTGGACAAGCAGGCATAAAAAAAGTTCACCTCAAGGTACCCACACTCTGTTTGATGGTTGCAGGTTAGTGTACATCACAGATGCATTTAGCTTATGTTATTTTTTTATTTTGTTTTGTTTTTACACTAATACTACTACACTATGTTTGTGGGTTAGGCAAGAGGGTTGCTACAAAAGCAGTGACGGTGATAGCAGGGGCCACACAGATGACACCTCCTCAAGTTGAATATGAGGTAGCTCGAAGGGAGGAACCACCAGAGGCCCGAGAGATCTTCCAATAGTTTGATGTGGAGGGGTTGTTCCACCTTGAGGGTGACTTCGCCAACCTCTTCAATAGTGTGTAGCTAGGAGATCCACCCACACTAACATCCAAGGGCTTGCTCAATGAGCACTTTGTGTTACCATCTACTCTTGCCTTTTTGCACCTAAGCCTTTAACTACTCAGTTATCTCTAAGTGTTGTGTTGTGTTGTATTGTAGTCCGAGACCTTCTTGCTAGTAATCCGCCACCAATGCCTACCCACTGCATGAAGCCATGAATAGAGGGATCAAATAAATTTGCCTTCATGGAAGGCATCGTGGAGGACATGGTAGATTGCATACAATAGGTGGATCTCAAACTCAGTATGTATGTTATTTTGTTTAAACTGTTTTACCAATTCTATGCTTAGTTTGTCGCTAATATTAGTTTGTTCGTTATATGCTAATAGGCTCTAAGATTAGTTGGGATCCAAATTGGGTAGCTCATTTGGATGCCATCCATGAGTATCCTCCCAAGGTGGAGTAGGTACCTCATCATGTGTATGAGGTGGTGAGCAAGTGTGCACTTTCTAGTGCAAAGGCATTGTGGACTTGTAGGTGCTCAAATCAGTACCTATAGAAATGTGTGCATGGGCTCCAAGAGGTAGTGGCAAGCCTAACCACAAAGAATAGTCCTGTTATGATTTCTTATTAGCTTGGGCATAGAGGGATGGTACTTGGAAAACATCAGAGATAGATTATGCTAGATATCGATTAGTAATTCGAGGTTAAGAACAAGGCTACTTGGGAGATCGTCAAGTAGAGGTTGTAGATGGATCTACTCTCCTGAAAGAATTAGGAGTGGAAGAGCTTCAATGCCAAGGTGTGCAAGTGAGGGCATACATAGAAGGACCACAAGCACCACTACAAGTAAGAGTGGAATGCTTATTTACGGTAGCTCAAGTAAAAGTCTGTGAAGGCTCGTTGCCTTGAGATGTTCATTGAGGCAATTGGTGGGAGTTGAGCCTTCGAGGTATTTCCTCAGCATACAATGGTTAGTGGCTTCCCAGAGTAAGAGATTACCTTGCCCTCAGGGGAGACTTCTATGGCCACCTTTTCTATGCAACCTCCTACATGGACCACCATGGACAAGGACAAGATCCTTATGGATGTTCACTTTGGGCATGAGGACTGGACAAGGTTATCAAAGGTTGAGATCCTCTGACGCTTGAAGGAGAGCCTTGACAGATTGCCTCCAGAGTCTGATGCAGGACCCTCTCAGGTTAGTTTTTCTTTTATTTTTGTTTTTGTTTTTTTTTGCTTTTATGTGTTAGTTTTGCACGTTAATTTTGTATTCTAGTCTTGCACTTGCTGATGAATTTGTTGCTTCTCATTACTTTGGAATAGGCATCAAGAAATACCGTGGGTCCCAGTGGAGCAGTAAGGGAGGAGGAGAAGGAGCCTCAACCCTTGCTAGACACCATTGGCTAAGCTGACCTAATGTAGCCTTGCTATTGGGCAATTTTGCACTATGACCATTTTTGTCACATGGTTATTCTATGTACTCCTACTAATAGAAATATAATAAAACTTATGCTTTTTGCGATAAGGATGGTGTGTGAAACTTCATGTTTATTTTGCTATCTATTTAATGTGGATAATGCAACTAGTTGATGTGATTAGGCCCCTTGTGGACCCCATGCTAGTTTAAGGCCATGGCAGAGGGGCCATTGCTAGTTTAAGGTCATTTCAGGCCATGGAAATTGCGATTTTAAGGCCATTTCAAGCCATGAATAAAAAGGAAAGTGTTGCCAATTTTAGGTCGTAGTAGGCCATACACTAGTTTAAGGCCTTTTCAAGTTGTTACGATGGAAAGGTTGCTAGTTTTAGACCATAGTGGGTTGTGCAATGCCAGTTTAAGGCCATGGCAGGCCATGTGTTGAAAAGAAAAAGACTATCAGTTTTAGGCCATGGTAGGCCATGTGCTAGTTTAAGGCCATGGCAGGCCATATTTTCTTTTTTGCAATTTTAAAATTTTTGATTTTTATGCATTTTAATGTTTTTCTAATGTGTAAACAGACTAAATGAAAATGCACAATGTGTAAAGAAATGAATGCATAACCAAGCAAATAATGTAGAACGTAAGCAACCATGCGGAATGTAGCTGTACAAGCAAAAGGCTAACGAGGCATGCAAAAAATCAAGGGCAAGTAGACGCCTAGCACATGCTAAACTAAGGGAGTACCTTAGTCATATAGTTGCTTCCTAACTTGATGTGGGTTAAGGGGTGCACAGGGCTTGGGTAGCATGAGGTGGTACTCACCTATACCCTCATCGTTGATGCTAAAGGGTAGTTCTACCCATAGAGCTTCCTTGAGGAGGGTATTAGCCTCTTTTGGCTCTTCAGATGGGTTGCTAGACAATGTTGACCCTTGTCCTCCACAAGTGACGTGTCATTGGGAAACTCTACCTCTAATCCTTCGTTTGCATCAACGTTGTTGATGGTGGAAGGGATTGAGTTATCACCATGAATGATTACTTTTTCACCTTCGTATAGAAGGTGGATCTCTTGGTGAATGGGTGAGGAGATAGCTCATAATTGGGCTAGCCAAGGCCTTCTTAAAATTAGGTTGAACCCAGGCATCTCCTTAATGATAATGAATTCAGTCGTAGTGGGGAATTGCTCCTCTACCACAAAGGCTATTGTGACCATTCCCTTCACAAAAATGTGTGAACCATTAAAGGACTTGAGGCACGTTGTCTTTATGGCCTAGATTTGGTTAGCTAGACTGAGCTTGTCAACAACTTGGAATGGGATGACATTAGTTGTTGTCCCATTATCAATGTGCACCTTGCGAATCTTGCATTGCCCTACGTGGATGGTTATAAACATCAATGTAGTGGTGACCTAACCCTTTTCAAGGTCAACCTTGATCGCCTCATCACGAAATGCTAGAGGCATTGGACCCAATACTTGAGGTGAAGGAGGAAGCATCATAGCATGGATGGCTTATTCATCTGCTAGGATGTCCTCCTTAATAGGAATGAAAGTCAAAATGCAAACTAGTGCTTCATGGTGAGTGGAGGAGGTCATCACCAAGTTGTATAAGTTCACGGTTGTATTTTTTTGTTTAAGAGCCTACTTGACTTAAGCTAATGCATATAGAAAATCCTTATCATTGTCAATTGCCTTGTTAGCCTTCATCTCCTCAATGTAACCCAAGAGGTGGATCTCTTAGGGAGAGATTTGGGCTTGTTTTGTTATGCCTGCTTGTGTGCCTCAATGCTCGGTTGTTGATCGCTTATGGTAGCAACTTCGGTTGATGTGGCCATCGAAACAACAAACAAAGGGATGGGCTTAGGTGAACCTAACACAATGTGTTCCCTCATCATTTGGTCGATAAGGTGCTCATTTAGCCTCCCAAGCTACCTCCTTGACTACATGGTATTGTATACAGGATGAGGTCTTAGGCGAACAAGGCCTATTGTAACCCCCACCACTAGACTCGACAAAGGGTTTGCACATTGCAGCACCCTAACAACAAAGGGTGTCTAGGTTGTAGTCACTACAACATGCTACAGGGCCCTAACCACAAAGGATGTCATAGGTGCCCGAGGTGGTGCTTTGATAACAAAAGGAATCCTTGGATTGGTTGACGCCGAGGAGGCCCCAATGTTGTCAAAGGGTATAAGAACCATAGATGGCTCTTATGCTGGTCCTACGTCATCATCAATGCTATTGGCATTGATGACATAGCCCACGACACTTACGTTGAGAGGGTCTTTGTAGACCTTCATTAATTAATTTCTAGGGTGAACTAGGTTAGTTGAATCAAGAACCAGTTGGCCTTGGTCAATCATGCATTGTATGTCATCCCATAAGGCCATGCAGAAGTTTGTTTCACAGCTAGGTAATTGATGATAATGGTAGAACCAGTTCAACTTAAAGTGTTTTGGAACTAGAAGCTCATCTGGTGTGACTGTTGATTGGTTTCTAAGGAGCTTACAATAGCGATCATGACACTTGCAAGCATCTTCAAAGCAGTTGATCCAAAAGTTCCAATGGCTTGATGGGCAATAATGTATACTTTGAGCTATCCTTGTGCTCAAAGTTTGACCTTGGGGCAACTTGCCCCACGATCGCTAATGCTGCGGTTTGGTTGGTCGATGCAGTGCTAGAGCCAGTTGCCTTGTTGTTGGCTAGGGCCTTGGTTGCCTTGGCCATTGGTTTGACATTATTCTACTTAGTCTCATTGGCCACTACTGCAACAATTGTTGTTGCCTTGCCCTTCTCCTTGTCATTCTTTGTGTGTGCATTCTTGTAGGCCACGAAGGCCAAATCCTTACTGGCTTCCATCGCATCCTGAATGCTCTTTGTTTGAGTGAATGCTTGGCTTAGAGAGTGCAGGGCAAGATGGTACAACTTTGATTTAATGAAGTCATTTACTGCACCTTTAAAAATGGTGAGTAGGTGAGTTTCTGCAATAGGCACATGGATTTCATTAAGTGCAGCACTCCATCATTGTATGAACTTTTTAACGGGCTCTAAGTGACCCTACTTGATCTGGATGAGTTGATCCAGGGTTACTTAGGCTTCAAGTTGTACTTAAAGCAAGTCACAAATTTGCTAAGAAAATCCTCCAACAAAGATATGGATGCCCTGGGAAGTGCACGGTACCAGTCTAACACCTTACTAGTTAGGAACATGGCAAACATGTGAATGATCGCATGCGACCATGCCTGCAATAACAGGCACTTAGACTAGAAGGTCAATAGATGGGTGTTGGGATCCCCTTCACCATTATATTTGATGAACCAGGAAAGTTGGACACTAGGAGGCAAGGTCGGCAATGGGACAACAAGACTAATAAAGTCATCCTGGTAGAAGTCCATCACTTGGACCATATTAGAAGAGGTGGCCTTAAGCCATTTGACCTCTTTAGTGAGTGTTTGAATGAGCTAGAATGCTTGATCTAGGTTCGATGTGGGTGCAGTGGGCTGCATTGGTTTTGTGGCTTGCTGTGCTATTGGCGTGGTCCATAATCCCACTGTAGGCTATGCGACCATGTAGGATGCCTATTAAGTGTACTGCTATAAAGGCTATTGCAAGTGTTGTTGTTGCATGTGTTGTGCCCAAGGCACGAAGGCAAGGCACCACCACATGGTTGTGGCTTGGGTTATTGTAGGGGGTGCCACAGAGAGGTGGGATGTATGACGCCTGACTTATATGTGGCTGGGACGTCGACACTGTGTGCACGTAGGGTTGGGTTGGCATCATGGATGTTGGCATAGAGGATTACACAGATTGTGCCGAGACCACAAAGGACAAGGTGATAGATTGTCTTGCACCTTGATGTGTATGCATTTGATAGCTTACCATAATAGGTGTCAGCCTAGATAGTGACAGGGGAGACGTTGCTGTCTGAAAGAGGGTAGATGGCTAAGACTATGGGGGAGCAACATTACAGGTAGATGGTAGGAAAGAGATGTAGAAGGGATTCTCATTCTCTGAATGAGCCTCAAATTCCTCTTATCCATCTTGTAGGGGTTCCTCATAGTTGGTTGCTGCATCATGCTCATTCGACCCACTCAATCGGATGAGTTGGTCGAGCATCCACCAAAAGGTCTCGATGAGGGGGATGAGATCATTAGGGGCAAGGAAGTACTCCCTCCTATTCCAATGTACAAGCTCATAACCTTACTTTTCATCTAGCTCTTGGTAGTCTAAGGGGATGCCCATCTGGAGTTTTGCACAGAGGAAGTTGTATTTATCTTTTTTGAGCACCATGTGCTCAAGAGATTGGTTATGGAGCCTGAGGGATTACCTTCCCACGAAGATGGGGCCCCTAGTTCTAGGAATGTCAATTGTGAATTCCCACTAACTAGGTCAAACAATGACTACATCTGAGATGGACGTTGAAGGCTCTTCGAGGTTCATGCTGTTGTGAGAAAATGTAAAAGGTGCAACACTAGAAAAGAAATAGCTAAGTATAATGATTGCTAAAAATGACTAAGTGTGGAAATGCTGAAATGATAGTTAAGTCTAAGAGTGCTACTAAAAAATGTTTGGTGCTACACTTGCTACGTTATAGCTTGCTATGCTCCTATGCTAAGGGCAAGCTATGCTCTCCCTACCACATAGAGTTCACAGTCCAAGTGCATGTAATACACTTGGGCTTTCATCCTATGAGGTTCCATAGGAATTGACAATTGGGACCAATCTACACCAATAGGATCATAGACAACTATGGGGGTGTCATGTCTACACTAGTTTAAAGCTAGTAATAGAGGTGCAAAGAGCACATGGGACTACCACTGAATGTAGAAGGAAATGGTGTGCCCTCCTTCTATCACGAAAAAATTGTAGCGACCAAAAACGTTGATGGCTGGAATGTTGAGGGTTCACAGGTGCACAACCTCAACCCTGCATTCACACAAGGATCTTTGTTGGGAAACAGATGCAGAGTGCCTTGGATAGTCTTGTCGATTGAACAGGGACTTTATTGGTTGTAACTGGGGTATTGGGTGCAAGTGAGGGGTGGCTTGGTTAGCTGAAATGTGAGCACTGACGTTGTGAGATAATGCTAAGTGTTCTAATGGTATTTTTTGAAGTACCAGGATTAGCTAAGCTTAAGCGTAGTAGGGAGAACAATGGTGCAAATGTGCAAAAAAGAGTGATTTAGTGAAAAACGCGAATGTGGTACTGAATGTTAAAAAGAATGCTTGAAATGCAACGGAGATTGAGAGAAAAAATGGTACCACCCTAGACAGGGAGCATAGCAATTACAAATGAGCTTTGTGGAGGTATGTGGTGTACAGATAGGTGCAGTAGTGGCATAACCATAATTTTTTGGGATGTCCTGGGATGAAGACTAACGTCCACTATGAGGTCTGTGCCTACTAGGTTGGCTACCATAGTGTCTTGTAGGTTGTGGTGTGCTACAATGCTAAATGGGATGCAAAGGTTTAGCAAAGGTGTTAATACGCTTTGATGTGCAAGGTGTTCATGGTGCCTTAGGTGCCAATGCTTCAAATGCCCACTGCTAGAATGAATTGCCAACTCCTAGAGTGTGGAATGTGGGGGTATTTATAGGCTGCCATGTGGCAAAGGGGTAGGTGGGGCTATGTTGACCTTTGCTATGCTCTCCCTAGAGCAACTGGTGCTACACTCTGGTGGGCTCTAGTTGACCTCAAGGGACTACTAGACTGTGACTATGTTGCCAAGACTGCATGTGCCAAAGTCAAAAAATACTACACTGTACTTGCAAATAGTTCAAAATAATGTAATTTGGAGGCTATGCTTTGCAGCTATGCTCTGTCCTCTTTCAAGTGGGATCAAGTGTAGGTACAATTTTGGGATATAGAGGGGGAGAGGGGGGGAGATACAAAAAGAGTGCAAGTTGCTGATCCTACTTTTTGGAGGAGTGTTGGAGTTGGAATGAAGGCCTATGCTAAGCTTTGGAAGCTTTTGGAGGTAGTTCCATGTTGCCATGCTAGCTACGCTCTGGAGTGTAGCCCAATAGGTAGGCAAATTTTGCAAAAAACTGAAGTCCAGTGCTGCTACGCTTGCTATGCTCATGAGTATAGAAAGATGGGATAGGGCATAGCATGGACACTTAGAAAAATTTGGTAAATATTGTAGTCCTTATTCTCACTACGCCAACTATGCTCAAGAGTGTAGTGGGGGGGGGGGGGGGGGTGGGCGGGTAGCTTCAAGAGTTAGAAAATCTGCCAAATGCCTCTTCCATGCTGAGCTAGCTTGACAACTTCTAGCTCGACACTAGTGCAAACTGGCCATCAGAGTGCTGCAACGCTGGAGAGCATCATAGGAGGAATGGGAGTATAGCAAGACACTTAGAAAAATTGTGCAACTACTATTTGACACTTAGAAAATTTTGTAGACTTGGTTCTATGTTGCATGCTACATTGGCTATGCTCTAAAGTGTAGTCCCAGTAGTGGGCTCATGGGCCAAACACTTGGAAAAAACTTGCCTTGTGTTGACACTTAGACAAATTTTTTGTTAAAGTGTTGTTGTTTGAATTTGGTGGTGTTTCATTTATGATCTTGACAAGTTATATTATTTTAACTATTGGCTACCAGAGTTTTTTCATTAAGTTTAACCCAATTAGGATGAGTAAACCTAATATTATTTTAATGGGTAAACCTTGGGGAGTTAAAAAATTTTGGAAAATTTTCTGGAAAAAAAAAAAACAAAGGTTTATGGTCCCCATGAGAAAAAGCTTATCTCTAGTAGCTCAAAAAATGAAAAATGTGAAGAATCAGGTTAGTGGTTTGAGAGTTATTATACTTAGAAGGTTTTTGGGCTCTAGAAAATTAAAAAACTCCTCTTTCATTTGTGATAGAATGATGCAAAATTGGCTAAGTATTATGACTATATATAGAATTTTTTCACTGCGTTGACGAGGATGCGTCAATGAATCTCACTACATCAACATATTGAAAATGAGGAATTTTGGAAGAGTTTGAGACCAAATTAAGAGTCCAATGGAAGCTAAAAAATCATAGAAGAAGTCAAAAAACATAGAAGTGGGTTACAAGTTCTTGGGAGAGGAGTTAGATGGATTTGGATGAGTAGGTAATGTCAAATGAAAGCAAAACTAGACATAAGGTGATGATATATATCATGAAAATGACCAAGAGATAGAATGTTTAATATAGAAAGTCCAAGGAGTATGTAAGTGGGTCCTCCCCAAAGCAAGCTCATGCCAATAATGCCTTTTCATTCTCTCATCCCAAGGAGTCCATAGGCACCAAGGATGATTACTGATCATTGGAAGTTAAAAATCAAATCCATGTGAGAGATCAACAAAGGATTATGTCACATGCCATAATAGACACATCAATTAACCATGATAGGAGGTAGTGAGATGATTAATAATGAGGTTAGAATGATGGGAGAGAAATAATGGTAAGAGATTCTCATCCTAGTCACGTGAAGTCCTTGTGGAATTTGTGATTAAGATGATCTGATATCATCCCATCCTTAGTTGGGACCAAGTTCAATCACATGTAGTGACTTTGCATTGTTGTATTTTGATCCTTCAATAATCAAGAGTTCATGACAATCCCCAAAGGACAACCATCACTCCAAGAAAAGAATACAAAAAGGAAGAATATAGGAAGTACCTTAGTTAGAGGGGTGTCACTAAGCATGGATACATGTCTTTCTAGCCCCATAACCAATGCTTGCAACCCATTATTTTTTCTAAGGGGTGTGCTTTGAATTCCCATGTTGTTTTTTTTTTAATGAAAACCACACCATGCAAAGACATGCTTCCTATTATAGTCGATATTAAGAGTGGTGAGAGACCAATGGAGGAAATCATAAAACTCCAAAAAGAAGTTGGGAATAAAAGATGACAAATCCCCTTAAAGTCACACCCTTGTTCATTCCCACTTGGTCTATTTTGAGTCCATTAAGTAACCGAATCGTTAATTACTTTAAGGTTTAATTATGAAAGGATCTCATGCTTTCACAATACAAAGCCTCAAAGTGTTTGATAAAATGTATGACTATTGTGAACTTATTGCTTAATATCATCAGAAATTCAACAATTTGTTAATTGAGGACATAGTCCCAAGATGAAATCTGGTCATTTAATGATCAATTAGAACATTAAGTTTTGCATTAATTAATATCCAGTAGTAACAACAACCATGGAAAAAATTTCAATATTTCATACCAAAAAAACAAAACAAAGGAACACATAAGAACAATTAAAGGAAACAAAGCGAAAGATACAAAAAAAGTTGTAAAATATCCAAGAAAATAGAAAACATAAAAAAAAAATGTAAAAAAAAAAAGATGAAAAATAAGTAGCCTACACAGAATGTTAACATGGGTGGCCATCTTCCCCATGACTAAGTTGAAAGGGAGAGATATAAGA
The DNA here is from genome assembly GCA_015680685.1 of Gnetum montanum. NCBI lineage: Eukaryota > Viridiplantae > Streptophyta > Gnetopsida > Gnetales > Gnetaceae > Gnetum > Gnetum montanum. The sequence goes on from MNCI01002315.1 coordinate 361,804, forward strand.
AATAGAAAGTGTCTATCTATCTGTTGAGATGTTTATGTTACTAATTATTTTGGGTTCTAGGAAAGGTTTCAGTTGTTGAGTGTTAACTAGCAACCATTTTTCTAGGCTTGAAGGGTGGTGAATTGTCATGGCACCAAAAGAAATGATTGTATGTTTGATGTAAGGTCCTTCCCATAGCATATGAAACTTTGTTTGTTGTGGTATATGCATGGGGTTCTAGTAAAGAACATTATCAGCTAGTTGGAATTTAACTCTCCTTATTTTTGCATCATGATGTTATTTGGCATGTGCCTTGTGCACTTCATTCATTAAAAAGGCTACTTATCGATTTTTGTCTAGCACATTCAGTGTCATTAAATGTTCCTTTTATGGTTGACTTAGATTGAGGTCAAGTTCATAGGCTATTGGTTGTGTATAGAGCTTGGCTTAAATTAGGTGTTGGTAGATTTCTGTACACCAATTCATAGAGAGAATAATCTATAAGAAGTTTCCAAGTTAATCGATAAGCCCATAGGGCATCATTGAGTTTTGTGCTCTAGCCTTTCCTATATTTACTAATGGTGCATGTTAGTATCCTACTTATTTCTCTATTAGTAACTTTGACTTGACCATTAGCTTGGGGATGATAGGGAGTTATTAAATTATGTTCTACCCCTAAGTGTTGCATTAGTTTTCAAAAAGTAGCACCTGTGAAGTGAGTTCCATTATAAAAAATAAGTGCCCTTGGCATGCCAAACCTATTTACCATACTTTGTTAAACAACCAATGCTGTAGTAGAAGATGAACAGTCGATGATGGTTGTAGCTTTGACCCATTTAGTGCATTAGTCAATTACTATGATAATGTATGCGTTCCTATTGGACATGGGATCGATGGACCCCATGAAGTCAAAGTCCCAAAGGTCAAAAGGCTCTAGTGATTGGATCCATTATTAGGGCCCTTCCATTCATACAGTTATTCCTCCGTCTCTTTGACATCTCTTACACAAATAGGAAAATTAATGGATGTCCCTAAAGATTATTGGCCAATAATATCCTACCATGAGGATTTTCATAGTTGTCCTCTTTTCTACATAATGGTCCTTATAAAGACCTTCATGAATGTCTTGGAGGATTTTCAGTTGATCAACTAAGATGGATAAAATGTGAAACTCCTTAGATGAGAAGTTTCAAATAGCTCTGAAAATTATAGAGAAAAGAGTAAACCAAGGAAGCAGTAGTCAAGAAAGAAGGAATAAGAAGGATATAGAAAAGGGTTACAAAAAAAGAGTAAAGCTATAGCAGTTGAAGAGGTTGTAGATTTCGAAAAAAATGATGACGAGTGTAAAATTTGCCAATATGAACATCCTAAGGGATGTTTCCCTATGCTATTACATCTACAAGAGTCTAGGGTATATGCATTAGATCCTAAATTTGCAAAACGAAAAACACCTAGGCAGTTGCCTTATTCACAAGGCAACTATAGGCAGCAGTTCCACCAACCAACGTATTATCCACATGGAGTACCTCCTCAACCTTAGCTACAATATGAGCAATGGCAACACCCATAATCTTGGGGGATGCCACCACCACGATAGCAATATCCTTATAGGTAGCCAAATCCTTATGGATACTATGTCCAACAACCTGTATTCCCTAGTGACTCATATAGTCACACCTCCTTTGCTTACCAATACTACCCTCTAGAATATTATAGAGAACCTTCTCCAAGAGGGCAGTCTCATTTTCCTTTTCATCTTTCATATCCCCCAATACCTCCTACACTACCAACTATCACACCCTTCCCACTTGGTCCACCTATGTAGGGGAGAATTCCACCATAGCCATAGTAGAAAAATGCCATGAGGGTAATAAACTTATAGTCAGATATTCATCGAAGTGGTTCTAAACTGAAACCTTGCAAGAAATAATTCTTTAGAATGAATAGTCCCACAAAACTCTTACAAACATTCGTGGCTATTAGCCCTGTCTCATCTACCTTTGAAAGTACCCTCAAGCTACCTTCAAACTAAAGGACCTCTAATGTCCATACTATTATGTTGACCTACACAGTCATAGATTGGATAAATGCTAGTTATCTTCCCAAGAAATGATTTGATCTTGGAAGCCCCCTCATTTATTTGCAGATAACATGGAACGATTTATGTAAGGCTCTGTTTGACTCATGTTCTGGGATGAACATAATATTCTAAGAAATGTACACGACTTAAAACCTACCTCCTCTCAAAAAGAGAAATATCATATTAGAGCTGGCATATCAGTCCATCACTATTTCATTGGGGCTAGTGGAGAACATTGCGACCATCGTTTGTGGGTGGTCATATCCTATAGATTTCCTTGTACTTCATGTGAACAGTTGTAAGGGAACTTCCCTATCATTATGGGAAGGGCATGACTAAGTATTGTAGATGCCAAGATGGGGATTTGAGACCTTTCATTGAATATCTCTAAGGAAAATGAATTTGGTAAACTAGAGAAGAAGAGGGCTGTGTGCATTGCATACACTAACATAGGGTGCCATTGCGTGCAAAGAATATGAATGGTAAAAGGTACATCTATCCATGCATGTAATGAGTGTGCTGAAATAGTAGTTATTTAGAAGTGCCTATATGTAGTAGCCAAAAACCAGGAAGGTACATAGTGGCTAATGTTAGATCATCAAACTGAATCTAAAATATGCATGGAATCATTGGAGAGCCTCACAAGAACCTACATTGAGAACATAGATGAAATGGAAAAACTCCATAGTCAACTCTCTCACACACAAAATGAAATGGATTGGAGGGAGTTAGAAATGCTTGATTACTTCAAGCATGAGCCCCTTGAACTAAAAGCTTTGCCGGTAACTTTAGAATATGCTTTCCTCAATAATGGTAAGCTGGTAATCATTAATGCTAACCTTGTTCAAGATTAGAAAAAGAAGCTGTTAAAGATTATGAACAAGTGACCAACAACCTTTTCTTGGTCATATCATGAACTCACTAGGATGGATCCATGGATATGTGAGCACTACATCTATACAAGCTCTTCCATCAAGTTAAAAGGACCATTGCAGAGAAATTTAAACCCAAAGCTTAAGAAAGTTGTCAAAGAAGAAGTAGAATAACTTATTAAGGCCAAGTTCATATATCCAATTGTGAATGGTAAATGGGTTAGCCCACTCGTTATTGCATCTGAGAAACAAGGGAAGTGAAGAATCTACATAGATTTTAGGCTGTTGAACATGGCAACTTTTAAAGATCATTTTTTGTTCTCATTTGTTAACCAAGTATTGAACACCATTGTAGGACATTACTATTATAACTTTCTAGATGGTTATAGTGGCTATAACCAAATCTATATTGTACCAAAGGACTAGGCCTAAACAATGTTCACAAGCCCCTAAGGGACTTTTGCATACAGAAAGATGGCATTTGGCTTGTGTAATGCTACTGCTACTTTCCAACATTTGGTACTTAGCAACTTTCAACAGCAAATTGGTATCGAAGTAGAAGTCTTCATGGATGACTTCTTCAATTATGAGACCACTTTTGAGCAAGCCTTGGACCATCTTGAGCAAGTGCTTCAACGATGTATAAAGACTAATCTTAGAAGCTCAACTAGCAGAAAAGCCATCTGATGGTCCAAGAAGGCATAGTCTTGGGACACCAAATTTGAGAACAATGGATTGAGGTGGACTCAAAAAGGTACTAGTCATCTAAGGAATCATTAGGAAACTTTAAATGATGAAAGATGTAAGGTTATTCCCTGGTCATACTAGTTATTATTAGTGCTTCATCAAAAACTTCTTGAAATTTGCTAAGCCATTAGTTGAGTTGACAAAGGAGGATGCACCTTTCAACTGCACCAATGAATATGAGTTAACATTCTAGCAATTGAAGCAAATGTTCATAGAAGCTCCCATTCTACATGCTTTTAATTGTTTTAGACCCTTCCACATCATGAAAAATGCATCCAATAATGCCTTGGGGATCATGCTTACATAATTAGACAATAAAAAACGGCCTTACTACATCCATTGTACAAGAAGAAGCATTGTGGAGGCATAGTTGAACTACACCACCATGGAAAAGAAGCTCATGGTGGTGATGTATACCTTTTAAAAATTTAGACACTATGTGCTTGGATATTGATGAGTAGTGAGTAGTCCCTATGCCCAATCATATGAATCACTAGCATTCATTTAGTGATTCGATCAAATTTTGTAGACTTTAGCTCTCTAAGTACACCAATTTCTTGGAGGTGAATCTAACCATTGAAATCATTATCTTCTTAGTTCCACTCATGAAGTTCAAGTGTATGATTAAGTGTAACTAAGGCATCTAATTTTTATCATTTTGTCTTTTATGGTTTAACTGCCTAAGTGCTAAAAACAAAGTAAATTTAATGTGTAATTAATCTAATTAATCTAGTAACTAACTAACACTTAACTAATCCTAACATATGCATCCATTCCCACTTTTTGTACACATCTTGAATACATTATAGCACCACTGGGTTAACAAGAATTAAGTGCTAATGGGGTTACCAAGTGTTAAACGTATGCTCAAAGTGGTCATGCTTATGTTTGCTATTTAGTCGATATTACTTGCTTAGTTAAAATTCAGTAAGGTAGATTACATGAATATTAAATGCATAAATAAAGCATTAATCTATTCCAAGTGCTACAAGGTTTGATTAGAAAAGCTTGTCTTTATTTTCGTTCACATTGTCATGCTTAGGTACATCCATGCTTGAATAAAGATCTGTACACTTCTTTGACTCCTACTACAGGCATTAAGAAAATATTCTAACTCTAGGGAAAAAAATTTCAAGAGCTTTGCTAACTACTAAGGAAAAGGTGGATGAATTGTACGTCCAAGTATTGTATTTATAGGCCAACACACATCCCATGATATTGAATATTCAATAATGCATTTTGGGCTCTGATATTGGGGGTCCAATATTGAGGCTTGCCAAAAAATGCTTCATCATACCCTCATCATTGAATGAAAACTCGTCCTTGAGTGAACAAAAGGATGAACAAGTCTTTTATAAAATATTAGGAAGGTATGGAATTATTAACTAATTAATTGACACACAAAATGACTCAAACCAAACAAATAAATGCTAAGTGTCCAAATGTATGGATTTACAATCTTTTACAAAATTTGGTGTTCATGACAACAAAATTGAACACACTGGCAAAAATTGACATCTAAACCCCTCTGGAAGCTTGAAAACAAGGGAGAAGATTAAATTTTCCCAGAGATGTTACGTTGCATAGCTTCTACTGCCTGCTCCTAGGGTTGTTTAGGCTGTTCACTCCTGCTCACTCTAGGTTGCTTATTTGTTGTTGGGACAATTCCACTTTTAGTCCATGCTTCCCTTTTGGTGCCATTTGTGATCACAACAGAATTAAGGATTAGCGTGAGATGTGTAACTTATAACATATAGGTACCTTGTCTCTCTTGTTTAGTTACACTTGGCTAAGTTGTGATTATGGAAGATTGATTGTTTTAATATTATTTGATTTCTATGGCTACTAGAGTTTGTTGGAGGGGTTTAAACTTATAAATTGATGATTTTAATGTTATTTCAGTAGTTAAACCTTTGTCGAAGTTAGAAAAATTCCAAAATTTTTTTATAAAAAACCTATGTGACCCCCACAAAGTAGAACTTACCTCCAGTAGTGATAGGACTGAAAAATGAGGTAAACTAGACAAGTGATTGGAAAGTTGTGCTTTGGAAGGTTTTGGGCTCTAAAAATTGCAATAGTAAAGATAAGGAAAAAATAAAGAGTTTTAACACAACTTGAAGTTCTTGGAGAATTAGAAAAGATGTGAATAGAATGAAATGCTTGAAGAGGGTTAACAAACTCACAGAAAAAAAGAGAGTTTTCATTGGAGAACATTATGAAGAAGTGTACAATTAGATGTCATCGATGGAATGCACAAAGGATTTAATCATGAAAATGCCTAAGGATAAAAAACTTAACTAACCCAACCAAGAGGGATGAAAGTGGGTCCTTCCCAAAGCAAGCTCATGCCCTTACATGCCTTCAAACCAAGGAGTCCATGGACCCCATGGTTGATTAATGGCTGTGGAAAGTTAAATACTAAATCCCATAAGAACCTACCTATGAATTTTGACACATCAAACTAAGACATTGAATGAAACCATGAAAACTCGGCAATGAGGTGAGTTATGGGAAGGTTAGTAGATGAAAGAGAAGGTGGAATGGAGTCCTAAATCATGGTCACATGAAGTCCCTTATAGATCTTATGGTTAAGATGACCTGATAAAGTCCATCCTTAGTCCAGATTAAAACCAACCACTTTCAATGACTTCACATTAATCCTCTCAGACTAGTCCATCCCCTTGAGACATAAGAATGATCCCATAGATCAATCATCATTTCTTATTGAGAAGAAAAGATGAGTAAGAAGTGAGAAAGGACCTTAGTTAGAGGGGATCTTCAAGCATGGGTAACATGTATTTCTAGTGCCATAACTAGTGCTTGTAGCCCATTATTGAGTTTAAGGGGTGTTTTTTGAATTCCCATAAATTTTTTAAATGTTTTTATGATTTTTGGATGGGAACCATAGCATGTAAAGAATTTTAGCTTCCTATTATTAGTCAACAATGGAATGGTGAGAAATCTATGAAAACACTCATGCACCCAAGAGGGTAGGCAAGTACAAAGAGTATTGAATCCCCTTGAAGTCACACCCTTATCAATCCATTTAATCATTCCCAAGTTTGGAAACTACCAAGGTCACAAGTTCATTCAAATTTTTATTAAGGAAGGGACCTCATATTTCCAAAACAAGGAATACCATAGAGTTTGTGGATGGATGGATCATGTGGACTCACTGCCTATTTCATGAAAAAGAAACCATGTCTTAGTTATCAATACCAAATTCAAAGATGGAATCTAGACTTTAGCAATCAAACAACATTATAGTACAAACCATCATCAATAGTAGTCATAGTTGCACTATGTCCTATTGGCAAGAAAGGAAAAATAAGACAAAATAAACACAAGAAAAACATAAGAGAAATTCAACCAAAATAAAGTAAAATATAGAAAAAATCGCAAAATATGTAAGAAAGAAAAAAAAAGTACTAACGATGTTGTAAAACAAACAATGATGTAAAATAAAAAAGTGTAAAAATTGAGGAGCTACTTTTTATGATCAAAATGGATGAGCATCTTCCCCATGACTAAGTTGGAAAGAGAAGATCCAAAATACTGAGCATGGTTGTCCATTTGAGAAGGTGTTGTGGTCACTAGCTTTTTTAGGCTCATGGAAAGGTTTAATTTGTTGTATGTTGACAAGAAATTTCTTATTTGCACTTTTAGGTTTGTATATCAACATGGCCCTAGAAGGAAAGGTTTCATAGATGATGTAAGGCCCTTCCCACAATGTTTGAAACTTAGTCCTTTGTGGTACCTATGTGGGGTTCCAATAAAGGACCTTGTCTCTTGCTTAAAATATTACTTTTTTTATTTTGAGGTCATAGTGTTGCTTGTTGAATGCCTTGTGCAACTTGTTAGATCATAGGGCTACCAATTAATTCTCGTCTAGCAAGTTGAGGTTCATTACTATTTTTTTTTTGCATTAGAATTAGGTTAATGTCAAGGTCATAAGCTATTGAAAGTATACAAATCGTGGATTGAATAAGAAGGGTTGGCAATTTTCTGTACACCAACTCATAGAGAGAATAGCCTATAGGGAGTTTCCAAGTGGAGTAGTAAGCCCAAAGGGCATCATTAAGTTTAGTGCTCTAGTCTCTTTTATATTTGCTAATTATTCTTATTAAGATCTTTGTGATTTCCCTATTTGTTACCTCCTCTTGACCATTGGCTTGGAGGTGGTAGGGTGTCATTAATTTATGTTCTACCCCTAAGTGTTGCATGAGCTTCTAAAATGTAGTACCTGTAAAGTGAGTACCATTGTTAGAAATAAGGGCACATGGCACACCAAACCTATTTACAACATGCTATTATACAAACCAAGTAGCTATAGAAGATGTACAGTTGGTGATGGTTGTTGCTTCTACCCATTTCATATAATAGTCAATAGTGAATATGATGTACCTCTTTTCATTTGACATGGGTGTGATGGAACCCATAAAGTTAATGCCCTAGATGTTGAAGGGTTGCAATGGTTGGATCCATTGCTAAGGTTCCTCCATACCAACGGTCATCCCACCATCATGTTGGCAGCATTCAAAAAAGTGGATGAATTGATGAGCATCCCTAAAGAGTGTTGGCCAATAATACCCTACCATCAGGATGTGTGTCTCCTAGTGTAGTGATCCACACAAGGACCCTCTTGAGTGTCTTAGAGAACATGCAGTTGATTAACATCAAGGACACACTAATGAACTAGGCCATCGGTGCACACCATGTAAAGGTGTTCATTGATCTTCATGAAGCATTTGGCCTAATGAAGAAACTGTTGTTTCTTCCTGTGGTCCAACTCTTATGGCATCTCTTGAGTAAGAAGATAAGTAAGGATGCCATCGTACCAGTTAGGTTCAGAGGGAACTTGTTCAATTATAGCCCTAACAAAGAGGAGTTCATTAGGAAATTGATCAGAAAGTGAGCTCTTCTTCTCTTTTTTGTTCCATCTCAACTAAGACAAGTGGTTAACAATCACATTCTCAATTCACTTTCAATTTACCATTGTAAGATCGAATTCCTAGAAGATCATAAGCCATTGTATGATATGAGGGCTCACTATTAGCTTGTTTATGAGGAAGTGGATTGCACTATGGTCTATGTGCATAAACACCTTATACCCAAGCACATAGTGTCTGAATTTCTCCAAGGTAAACATCACTACTATTAATTCTTTCTTTGTTGTGGTGTAATTCAACTATGCACCCACAATGCTTCAGCTCATGCAGTGGATGTAGTAAGAACATTTCTGATCATCCAACTACATGAGCACAGCTCCCAAGGCATAATTTGATGCATTTGTCATGATGGGGAATGGTCTGGATCAATCAAGTACTCATAGAATTAGAGTTTCTACAAGATTCTACTTGAGTTGCTGAAATGCATTCTCACATTCCTTAGTCTAGATGAATGAAGCATTGTTCTTTGTCAACTCCACCAATGGTTTAGTGATCTTAGAGAAATTCTCTATGAATCACTAGTAGTAGCCAGTGTGACCAAAGAATGGCTAGACATCTTTGATAGTTTTTGATTGGCATGTAATTTCTTGGATGACCCTTATTTTCTTAGGGCCCACCTCAATCCATTTTTTAGATATTTTATGCCCCAAAATAATGTCTTCGTGAACCATTAGATGGATTTTCTACTAATTGAGCTGAAAGTTTGCCTCTACACATCTTTTCATCACTTGCTTAAGATAATCCAAGACTTGCTCAAATGTAGCCCCATAAGTCGAGAAATCATCCATGAAGACTTCCACCTCACTACCAATCTAATGTTGAAAGATGCTTAAGAAAAGGTGTTGGAAGGTTATAGGAGAATTGTATAGACTAAATGACATCTTTCTATATTCAAAAGTCTCCCAGGGACTTCTGAACATGGTTTTGGCTTGATCCTTAGGTGCAATATGAATTTAGTTATAGCCACTATAACCATCCATAAAGTTGTAAAAGGAATGCCCAGAGATGGTGTCCAACACCTGGTCCATAAATGGCAATGGGAAATGATCGTTGTAAGTTGCCATGTTCAACAACCTAAAGTTAATATAGACCCTCCATTTTTCATCTTTCTTTGGCACTATCACCTGTGGGCTGACCCACTCACTATCTGCAATGGGATAGATGAACCCCATCTTGAGGAGTTGTTCATTCTTCTCCTTGATGATTTGCTTGAGTTTGGGATTCAACCATCACTATGGGCTGCTTCTTTGGCTTCATGGAAGGATCTGTATAGATGTGGTGCTGGCATATCCTAGGATCAATTCTAGTGAGTTCAGGATATGACCAAGCAAAGACTATTGACCATTTATTGATCACCTTCAACAACTTCTCTTTTTGTTTAGTAGCAAGATTAGCATTGATTATCACCAACTTTCCATTGTTCAAAAAAGCATATTCCATGTCAGTAGGTAGAGTTTTCAGCTCTAGGGGCTCTTGTTTAAAGCTCTCAGGGATTTCCAACTCTCCCTAATAAGTGTTATCAGGTTCATCAAAGAGTTGGCGATGAACTTGCTCCACTTCATCCATGTCTTCAACATAGGCACTTGTCAAGCTCTCAATTGGTTCCATGCAAATTGTTGAGCTACTATTAGGATCAACTATCAGCCATTGGATGCCTTCCTATTTTGTAGTTGATGCGTATAGGCACCTTTGAAGTTTAGACACATCTACATACTATCTGCATGTTGGGATAGATGTACTTTTTATGGACCATAGTCTCTACACACAATTGCACCCTATGTCACTATATGTGATGCATGGAACTTTCTTCTTCTCTATCTTCCTAAATGCATTTTCCTTAAAAATCTCCAAGGAAATGTCTTTAATTCCTAGTCATGCATCAATGGTGCTCAATCAAGCCCTTTCCATGATGATTGGGAAGTCCCCCTTGTAGTTATCAACATAGATATTAGGCAGTCAGTAGGATAGGACCATCCATAGATGATGGTCACAATTTCCTCCACTAGCCCCAAAGGAACAATGATGGACTAACTAGCCAACTCGAGATGAATGTTGCTCTTCTTGAGTGGAGATAGGCTTCAAGATTTGTACATCTCATGAGAAATTAGAATTACATTAGAACTTGAGTCTAGAAGAGCCTTACAAGTTTCATTTCCCCCAATTTATAGGTAAATAAGGGAACTCTCAGGATTAGATCTCTTCCTAGGAAGGTGGCCAACCTTAATCCAATCAATTACCACATGAGTTAACATGACGGTATGCACTTTGGGAGGTATTTGGTTTGAAGGGGACTTAAAGGATGTAAATGCAGAGGATGAGGAAGAAGCAAGCCTATCATCTATGTATGCCTATGAGCACTTTGTAGGACTATTGATTTGAAAGAATGGTCATTTTCAATATTTATTTTTTGAACCACTTGGCTGAGAAGCCAACTATAAGTTAACAACCCTTGTGGCATTATGTTACTACGGTTGGGTTGGAATTTCACCCTGCATTAATGGAGTAGGTTGTAATTGAGTTGAGGATAGAGGGACATGTGCAAAAGGATGAGGAGGATAATAAGAAAATTGGGATTCCCCTCTTGGAGATTGGGCTCTGTAGTATTTAGAAGGATAGTAGTGATGTTGGAATGAAGCATGATTGGAAGAGTCACATGGAGAAATGGGTTGCTAAACATAGTACCCATATGGATCAGGTTGCTGATAAGGGTACTACTACATTGGTGGTGGCATCCCCCATGATTGTGGATGCTACCACTGATGGTACTACTCATAAGGTTGTGGTGGAGCTCTAGTCGGATAATAGGCTTGTTGTTGGTGGAACTATCTAGGATTTCCTTGAGGATAAGATAACCTTCTAAATGCTTACCTTTTGGCTGATCTAGGATTTAGAACATACACCCCAGACTCCTGCAAGTGTGACACAATAGGGCAACATCCATTAGGATGTTCATAGTGGTAGATGTCACACCCACCATTGTCATAAGATTCAGAGTCCACAACCTCCTCTACTACAATAGCCTTGCCCTTACCCCTTTGGTAGGCATGTTCAACTTCCTTCCTTCTCCTATGATCATGATCACTACTTTGCGCTCTAGATTCCTCTGCTATTTTCAGAGCAATTTAGGACTTTTCATCCAATGAGTTCTACATTTTGTCTATCTTAGTCAAAATTTTAAAAATAAAATTTTGAATTGGCAAGGTCTTTTGTTGCATCACCTCATCAAGTGGTGCCTCCTTCTCATTGTCATAAAATTAGACCTCCTTTTTGCTTATGGAAGGATCACATTTCTACTCCTTTGCACTTTCCTTTTTTCTCAACTCTCCTTCTTCTTTGGCAACATGCTTAATCAACCTTTGAATTTGATGGACCCTCAGTTCTGAAAGTCTCCCTTGGGCATAAATCCCAAGAGTTCTCCATGTTTCTATGCAAAGTACATCTATGATATGGCAAAGCTTCTTCCTTTGAGAATAACCATGGCTAGGACATTAGTGTAAAAGGGAGTAGTGCCTACCCATGGTCATGTCCAAGAATCCATGTATTCCCTTTTCTGAACCTTGGATCTGCTTTCTCAAGTTAAACACTTGGAAGTATGTTTGATACCTATAATTGAAGAGTTCAAGCATTGTTCTCTAGTGATGGATTGATTCCGACTCTAAGGACAGGTACCAACTTTCAACTTCCTTAAAATTTGTTCTTGAAAATAACTTTAATTTCTACCATTCATTCTCCATATTCTGTAAGGCATAGATATTGTGAAAGGCTTGAAGATGGTTATGTGGATCTGAGTTGTATCCCCCTTCGAACTTGGGGATATTTTTCATATCCAACTACTTGATTTTGCTATCCTTCACATGCCTTGTTGGAATTCTCATTGTCTATGTGATGTTCAACATATTTTGAGTTACAAGCAAAGGCTCATCATGGTCATAACCATTGTGATGGCCATGATGCCCATGATGTACTCTATTGTCCCTTCATTCATGATGGTGGATCTCCCTTGATTGCCCACACCCCTAGTCTCGCTAGTCCAATAGGCCCTATGATCATCTTTGTCCCGACAGTCACCTCCACCATGATCATGTTCTTTGTGGCTTTATTCAAAGGTAGAGGAGGAAGAAGAGGATGACAAAGGTAAAGAGGAAGGAGGACTAGCATCACCATGGTGCCTACCACCCCCTCTCCTATGATCATGGCCACAATCATCATCATCATGCTTGTCCTTGTCCCTACGACAAATCCCACCTTTAGATCCCCCATGATCATGGGACTAGTTCTTACCTAAACCAGAATTTTTTATAGTGGCTTGTAAATTCTAGTTCAAGCCCTCTTTGTCAAAACCAAGGGAAGAAGAGTCAATGAATTGAGAGTCCCCAAAGAATGGATCCTTACTATCTTTTTAACCTAGCAGGAACAAGGGGTTATTGAACCATTTCCTCTTTGAATATTCATAATGCCCTCCTATTGTTGATCTCTTTTGCATTGTGCCTCAATGGGATGATAATCCTGATAGTCATGGTCCTGCATAATGTATTCAGCATTGAGCCCCTTGATGCTCACCCTCATAAGAGTTTGGTTCAACATCACAAGAACTGATTGATCGGGCGGTAACAAAATGTTACCCTTCATATTCCTCCATTGTAACTATTCATCCTAATGCAAGATGAAGGTGAAATCTAGCACATACTCATTGGGATGAGCATATATCACTCTGCATTATTGTGGAACTGGAAAATCTGACCATTCATTCCTTTGTTAATTAGATGCATGCTTAAACCTCAGCGAAGAATCATCCTTGTGAGAAGAAGACATTTTAGATTAAAAGAAAATATTAGTGTGATTTTGCAACTATTATTATTATTTTTAATGATTTCAACTTTAAGGTTTATTATAATGATTTTGAATAATTCTCGCTAAGTCCTAGATAGTGCACATAGCTAACTAAAGTCTCCGACAATGACACCAATGATGAGCAATGAGTAGTTCCTATGTTCAACCATATGAATCACTAGCATTCACTCAATGATCCAGTCAAATTCCATAGACTTTAGCTCTCTAAGTACATTGGTTTCTAGGAGGTGAATCTAACTGTTGTAATCATTGTCTTCTCAGTTCCACTCATGAAGTGTAAGTGTATGGTTAAGTGTAACTAAGGCATCTATTTTTTATCATTTTGTCTATTATGGTTTAATTTCCTAAGTGTTGGAAACAAAGTAAATTTAATGTGTAATTAATTTAATTAATCTAGTAACTAACTAACACTTGACTAATGCTAACATAGCCATTAGTTCCCACTTTTCGTACACATCTTGAATACATTATAATGCCATTGGGTTACCAAGTGTTAAGCGCTACTAGGGTTACCAAGCATTAAACATATGCTCGAAGTGGTCATGCTTATGTTTGCTATTTAGTTTATATTAATTGCTTAGTTAAAATTCATTAAGGTAGATTGCATGAATATTAAATGCATAAGGAAAGCATTAATCTATTCCAAGTGCTACAAGGTTTCATTAGAAAAGCTCATCTATATTACCATTCACATTATCATGCTTAGGTACATCAATGCTTGAATAAAGATCTATACACTTCTTTAACTTTTACTATGGGCAGTCAGAAAATATTCTAACTCTAGGAAAAACAAATTGCAAGAGCTTCGCTAACTGCTAAGGAAAAGATGGATGAATCATATATCCAAGTGTTGTATTTATAGGCTAGCATGCATCTCATGATATTGGATATCCGATAACGCATTTTGGACTCTGATATTGGGGCCTACCAAAAAATGATTCATCATATATCAAATCTTTGTGTACATAGACCACAATGCCATTTGGTTTCTCATGAACAAACTAGTGGTGAGCCCCCATGTCATATGATGGCTAGTAATTCTACAGGAGTTTGATATCATAATAGTGGACAAAAAGGGAATTGAAAACATGATCATTGATCACTTGTTTCAGTTGTAATGGGACAATGAAGAGGATGAGGGATCTTTATTTAATTAATTTCCAGATGAATACCTCTTTGCAAAAGTTGTTGAAGTTCAGAATCTTAAAGGTCCTAATTGGTACAAAGAGATCCTCTCTTATCTACTCACTTATGAAACTCCTCAAGAATGGGACAACACGAAGAAACAACAGTTTCTTCACCAAGCCAATCATTACATGGAGATCAGGGCAACATTTACAAGGTTTGCGCTGATGGCTTGCTACAATGGTGCATGTCCAATGCTAATTAACTGTGGATCCTCCATGATGCTCATGAAGGTCCTTGTAGAAGCCATTACAAAGGAAAGAAGACAGCTATGAAAATCCTCATGGCAAGATATTACTAGCCAAAAATCTTCAAGGATGTCCATCAATTTCCCCCTACATAGGTAAAGTAGGTGGCAAGGGTGTGGTAGTTGGTGGTGTAGGAGCTACTAAGGAATACAGAGGATGAAAAGAAAAAGGAGACTCTCCTCTTGGAAAAGGTGCTCTATAATATTCTAGAGGGTAGTATTGGTAAGGGAAGAAGGTGTGACTAGATACGTCATGAGGGGATACAAGTTGTTGGACATAGTAGCCATAAGGATTAGGTTGCCTATAAGGATACTACTACCACGATGGTTGCATCCTCCAAGATTATGGATGTTGCCATTGCTAGTATTGCTTCTAAGATTGAGGAGGTGCTCCACTTGGATAATATTTTGGCTGGTGAAACTACTTATAGTTTCCTTGTGGATAAGGTAATTACCTAGGTGTTTCCTATTCTAAAAATTTGGGATTTAATGCATACATCCTAAACTCCTGCAGATGCGACAACACTAAGTAACATCCCTTAGAATGTTCATATTGGCAAATTTCACACCTGTCATCATCTGTTTTGGAATCTACAATCTCTTTAACTACTGTAGCTTTATCCTTTTTTTTATTGTAATCTTTTTCTGTATTTTTCTTTTTTCCTCTTTCTTGACCACTACTCCCTTGGTCTGCTCTTTCCTTTTCAATTTTTAAAGCTATTTGAATCTTCTCATTTAAGGAGTCCCACACATTTTATCTACCTTAGTCAATGTCTCAGTGATGGATTTTTGTATTGGCAAAGTCTTTCTTTGTACCACTTCATCAAGTGGTGTTTTTCCTTATGAGTCACAAAAACGTACCTTCCTTTTGTGAATGGAGGGATCCCTATTATACTCTTCTACAATTTCACATTTTTTAGCTCCCCTTCTTTCTTGGTCACCTGCTCAATCAACCTTTGAATCTAATGGGCCCACATTTTAGAAAGTCTTCCTTAGGCATAGATCCCAAGGGTTTTCCTTATCTTATTCCAGAGTCCATCTATGATGTGGCAAAGTTGTTTCCTTTGGGAGTATCCATGGCCTAGGCATCAGTGCAACAAAGAGTAGTACCTACCCAAGTCTACATCCAATGACTCATGATTTCCCTATTTCCATCCTTGGATTTGCCTCTACAAGTTAGATGCTCTATAGTATGTTTAATACTTATTGTTGAAGAGTTCCAACATGGTACTCCATCGATGAATGGATTCTCATTCCAAGGATTAGTATCAACTTTTTGCTTCTTTGGTGAGTGTCCTTTGGAATAATTTAAGGTTTTTCCATTCATTCTCTATGTTTTTCAAGGCACAGACATTATGAAAACCTTGGAGATGATTTTGAGGATCTGCATTATAACCCCCTTCAAACCTAGGAATATTATTCATACATAACCTTTTAATCCTGCTATCTTTTTGATGCCTTGTATGGATTCTCACTACCTCTAAAATATTAACCATTTTTCTGGTAGCCAGTAGAGGCTCATCATAGCCATGTCATTCACAGTGGTCCCTTTCATGGTCATGATGCCTATGATGAGTTTTTTTGTGCCTCTGCTCTCGATGGTGCTATTCTTCCCTTTGTGGTTATCTCCAGCTTTGGTCTTGATCATTTTGGTAGGATCTTTGTTCATCTCTATTCTATCATTCATTTCCATCTTGATCTTGACTATTCCTCCTTTCATCTTAGCTTTGGCTCCTCTTATTAGGGTTTGATGATGAAGAGGATGTTGATTGTAAAGAAGGAGAACTATGAGAATGATGCTTGCTAGTCCATCTCCTTTGGTCCCTACCCTAATCTATTTGCTTTTCTTTGTGCTTTTGGTTATTATTCTTCTTACCTTTAGATGAATGGCTAAGATTTCTATCCTTTGAGGCTCCCTAGTCTTAAGACCTTATCTTCCCATCACCAAAGTTTTTCAAAGTTGATTATAACCATTGGCGAATGGTTTCCTCACTAAAGAAAGGAGGAGAATCTATATATTTGGATTGGCCAAAAAAGAAATCATTGCCCTCTTTGTGTTGCTGCAAGAAAAATTGCATCGGGATCCTCTTGCCCTTAGAGGCCTCATATCATGCTTCCATATGCTGATCTTTCTTATGCTGGGCATCTATAAGGTGATAGTCCTTGTAAGTATGGTCTTGAACCTCATATTCTAAGTTGAGTGCAACGATGCCTAGTCTGGTAAGATTAGTCATCGACATGACAAAAATAGATCAATTAGGAGACAACACAATGTTGTCTTCCATGTCCCTCCAATGCATCCATTCATCTTGATGTAGCCTGAAAGTGAAATCTGGATTATAACGATCTGGATGGGCATAGACAACTCTAAGTTGTTGGGACTTCTTTGGCCCCTCCCTTTGTTGATTGGATTCTCTTGTGTTTGGTAGAGATTCATCCCTATAAGAAGAAGTCATATTAGTTGTATATAAAAATAGTGTTCCTTTTGAAATTTTGTTTCTTTAATTAATTTCCTTATTGAATGATAGTTGGTCATTGTTGTGTTCTTGGTACACCATCTTTGTATAATTTCATATTCTACTACTAATTAGCATACTTAGCTAACTAAAGTCCTTGGCAACAATGCTAATGATGAGCAATGTGTATTCCCTAAGCCCAACCATATGAATCACAAGCATTCACTAGCTATTCGATTGAATCTCATAGACTTAGTTTCTAAGTTTTCTTATAGTCTTAAACTGTGAAGCAAGGGGTTGTATGATTGTTGTCTTCCTAACTCACACTGATGCTATCAGTACGTATGGTTAAATGTGAGTTAAGGCTCATGATGTTTATTTTTATAAGTATTTTTTATATATTTTCTTATCCTAATAGCTAGATGGTTGAACAAAGGATTAATAATTAATTTTCCAACTACTTAGCTAATCTAATAACTAACTAATCTAATGTAAAGTAATCATTTCCACTTACCGTACATATCCTGAACTAGTATTAACGCTATTGGATTATCAAGTTATTGCACGTATCAAATATCCACTACTGGGATTACCAAGTACAATACATCATGCTCGAAATGGTCATACTTATGTATTTATGGTTAAGTATATTAACCAATTAAAATCATGAATGTAAATTGCATTAAAAGTAAAGTGCAAATAGAAAAGAGTAACCTAATCCAATTGTTGTAATGATATTAGAAATCTTGACTTTATTGTAGTTCACACTAATGCATTTAGGTACATGGTTTTTGAATAAAGCACTATACAATCTCTTTAATTTACACTATGAGCACTCAGAGGGAAATTATTCTAACTCTAAAGAAATGAAATAGCAATGGCTTCACTATGCTATGAATCTAAGATGTCATAAATGTAGGTGGTGGTTGCATTTATATAAGCTTTACTTGCATCGATGGGCATACGTTGACTCATCAAGCTTTTATTGTTATCTATTTTTTACCTTTGATTGATGTATTCTTTTTTCTTTAAACATAGTTTTCTTCTTCTCTTTACAAGAAATCATTTAGTAAGAAGTGAAAACCCATAAGTATGCTTTGGAATAAGGGCAAGGCTTGAACCTTTTCCTACCCTAAAGGGAAGGTTTTTTAGGATTGGTTATAAGGATGAAAACCTAAAAAGGCATTTCCAAAATTGGTGGGCTTTTTCTTTAGACTTTCTCTTTGATGATCTAATGTACTTTGAATTTTTTAAATATTATTATTCATTTTTTTGGGGTCTGACACACCTCGAATAATTCTATAGAGTTGCCCCAATAAAATTCTACTTAAAGCTATGATAAAATTTTGAATTGGCTATATGTCTTAGAGGTACATATTGTCATCTAGTTTTAGTTCAATGTTAAAGGACCTAATATTTCTTTAGCAAATTTGATTATTCTTTCTCAATTTCTCTTTAGACTTGATCTCTCTAAAGTTTCCCTATGGGGGATTCCTAAATTACCTATAATTTCTTCAACTAATGCCAAAATTTCTACTTATTCTATTCATGTGGAAATTTCTATTGATTTTAAAAATGCATCTTTACAAGCTAGTGAGCAAACATTTGAGACACCTTCTTCAAGTGATGTTGATGCAACTAAGACACCTAATTTCTTTCTCTCAAGATGTATACAAGTCATTGATAGTTGATCTTCTATCATGATATGTCTTTATTCAAATTTTGGGTTTCCTGCTTTATAATCAAAATTTCACTTTATAGTTAAATGATGTGATACAAAAACATAATATTCAAGTCATTCATACAAGGTATTATTCTTATTTTTTTAACTTGTTAAGCTAGACAATGCTTCAATGGTGCACTATGCCCTAGATATAGGATCTTTTATACATAAGTATATAACATAGATCATTCATAAGTGGACTCTAGATTATTTATGTTTAATTTGAAGAATATTCTAAAGTTTTATGTTTTATTTAGTTAGTTAATTTTTTATTAATTTTTCAAAAATCTCAGTAGGAAATTGTTAGTCTTCTTAGTCCCATTAAGCATATAAAATCTATTTTTGTACCATTTGGTTTTTGTATATATTTTCTTATTAAAATCAATTTTCTCAAATGTAAAAAGGAATTAGTACTATAATGAGGCAAGAATATTTATATTCAACTAATTACACATCATAATCTTTGCAATGTTACTTATTGTGAATGATATTTGTTTAATGATTATTATTTTCTACTCAACAAAAAACATGTTAAGACTAAGAATAACAAAATAATTTGAAGCTGAAAATTTGAAACTTAAAATTTTTATTACATCTAGGAAATCAATAAGGATTTGTTGGATGGCTACAAAGCTTCAACATATTTTCAAAGAAAGTTGAAAACATCATTAATGGAATGCCCCAAACAAATAAGTTCAATTTGAATGAAAATAATAAGCAAATTATAATTTATTTAGATGTGAGCCAAAGATCGGCAAAATAAAAAGATACATTCTTCTATGATTTGTTTGCATAGTTTGCAAATATGCTCTTCTTTTAGTAAATTGATCCAACACCCTGTCTCAATAAGGAGATGATGAGAGCTCATTCTTGCTTTAGTAAATTAATTTCTTAAATGATTAGGAATAGCTAAGAGTAGATATTTTTAAGTACTAGATAACAAACCTTCTTTAATAAAATGTAAATAAAATTATTTTTCCCTGATGTATTCAACCAAACTTTAGCCAAGACTTTTTCTTTTATAGTTTTTTAGAAGAACCTTTTGTTTAAAGGAAGATTCTTTATTACAATATTCCATGATTGAAGTTATAATTTTCCTTGATACAACCGTCCATTTTCTTATGTAGCATTCATTATCTCTCTATCATAATTAACTCCATCCATGTAACTTAACTTCTAAGTATAAGCAATAAGTTAACAAAGGGCTTCATCAACAAGGAGAAGCAAATCTGCTTCTAAAAGTAAGATATCATAAGAAGTTTTCATTTTCACTTGAAATTCATATACAAGAAATTTCTTCCAATTATGGGTGGATAGAGAAGGTTCCCATGCAACACATCCATATAATAATAAAGGTAGTATAAAACTCTAAAAAAGTTTCTTTTTGATCTTCCATGCCAAAACCTATTTCCTGTTGTAATTATTTCTTAGAGTAAATAAAGTTTACATGCCACTTAAAACCCTTTAAAGCTAAATAAACAAAAAATTGAGTTAATACCAATGATAAGAATGATCATCAATGACACAAAAGAAACCAAAGAAAATAGAAGCTTTTGTAAATGCTTTTACTACAAAAAGTCTTGATCAGTTTGAATAGATAGTGCGTAAGGAATATTTTTTCTCATATAAAAAGATTACTAAGAAACTTGATTTTGTTCTTCTTGATGATGTATACGAGTCACAAGTAACTGATCTTAGATCATGAGGTGTTTATTCAAATTTTGGGTTACCTACTTCATAATCAAAGTTTTGCTTCACAGTTAAATCATGTGATGCAAAAACATAAAATTCCAGTCATTCATGCCATGTATTATTATTATTATTATTATTATTGCTTGTTAAGCTAGGTAATGCTTCAATGGTGTAGTGTTTCCTAGATATGAGGTCTTTTATATATAAGAATATAGTGTTGATCATTTGTAAGTGAACTCTAGATTTTTAATGTCTAATTTAAAAAATATTCTAAATTTCCATGCTTTGTTGAGTTATTTAATCTTTCATTGATTTTTCAAAAATATTAGTATGAATTTGTTAGTCTTCTTGGTCCCATTAAGCATATAAAATATACTTCTACACCATTTGGTTCTTGTAGACAATTTGAAGCTAAAAAGATGAAAACTTAAGTTAATATCAATGATAATGATGACAATCAAATGACAGTAAAGAAACCACATAAAAAAAAAGCTTTTGTAAATACTTCTTATATATAGAAAGATGAAAACTTAAGTTAATATCTATTTAGACTTTTAGCATCTTTTTTCTTGAGCAAAAAAGGACAAGCATTGAACCAATGTGAAACACATCTTTGTTGACGTGGTCAGATACATCAATATATCCCTGCCATTGCAATATAAAAATACTATACACACACACAACACTAAGCCAATTTTTAATATTTTCTTCCAAATGCAAGAGGATTTTTTGCAAGTTTCAAAGCCCAGAGGTTTCCAACAATCATAACTTCTTCTTGGATTATCTAATTTAAACCGTTTTTCAACTTATGAGCTTTGAGAGATAAGCTCTACATTGTGGAGGCATCAACAAGTGCTTTTCTAACAAAATTTCTAACATCTCACAGGTAGTTAAATTAACTAATACATTAAAACAATATTAAAAACTGAAAGAATCAACACATTTAATGACCTTTTGACCTCAAATGCTTCATCTTATACAAATACTTAGGAACTTTAACACCTAATTTCTCAAATTGACACTAACTATGGATGATTAGAAGTTACATCAAATTAAGAATTAAAGCTAAGATTGATCCATGATTATTCATGTGATTGCTAATGATAGAAAAACAAGGTTCACAAGTAAGTGGGACATCACAGGACAAGGAGAAGTGATCAATGGGAGCAAGAGGACAACAACAAAAATAACCATAACAAGAGTAAGTCACTTAGGCAACCCATGCCATGGAGCCTCTAAGAGAAGAGTCCAAGGTAGAATCTATCTACCAAATTTCCATCGTGGAGACAAGATAGTTAAGGTAGGATGAGATAACAAGACCTAGGACAAACTTAGAGGTTACTTTGATAGAGACCTTCCTAGAGAATATTTGAAGTAAGAAGATTCAAAGCGTGGTTATCCAAAAACTAAACTTTGGATCCTTCTTGCAGTTTGCACTAGAGGACATCTACACATAGTTGCAAGTGTCACTGCTATGGTCCAAGCTTTTAACTAGTGGGGAATGGTACTTGAAAGAAACTAATCTCTTTTTAAATAACTACTAAGGGGATGCAATAGTAAAAATTAATAATATTACCTTTTCCTCCTAGATGAAGGTCATAATGAAATCCCTTGGATTGTCCAACATTAGGGTAAAGCTCACAAATGTGTCAACATAGGTAGACACAGAGGTGAAAAGAAGTGGACTCAGTGTTGTTATGAAGTGGACAGTAAGGAGTAGAGTGCTCTTACAAAAGAAAAAATGGTATACTTAAAAATTGCAACCTACCATCTCAATCTAATAGTATGACCAAGTAAGTTCACCACTTTATCTACAAGGGCATGTGTAGCTCTAAGAGGAATGTTCCCCATCAACCTTTCCTAACTCATTTTTCTAGAGATTGAAAAAAATATTTTAAGAATATCATAAGGATAGTAAGATACTCTTCTTTTCTTTCTTTATTAGAAAATTATGTACAGGGGAGGAATAACACGCTATTTCAATGATATGCTCTATAAGGTTGTTGTCGCTTCCTGCTAGAAAATGATGAAGGATAAGATCCCTATCAAATTCCAATAAGAAGCACCCCCTCTAGCATTACCACCAATGCTTGAAATAACTAAAATAATTAAGCACCTATGGAAACTTAAAGAAAAGATGCAGCAACATGTCTCCAAAACTTATGATGCTTGAAAATCGTCACTGTACCATCTAACCATGAGCCATCTCAACTAAGTTTCTAGGACTATTAGCTTATCAGTAAACAATCTATGTAACTTGTTCTCTACACAAAGGAATCAAACTCTGATTTATGCTAATCCTAACACACAAGAGATCATGGTATTCATGCTTTAAGAGAAATTTCCCAAAATCTCTAGAAATTTCATAGCTTTCTAAGTCATATTAAAAGAAGGAAAAGATGCAATAGTCCCATTGATATCATACAAGGATCAAGAGACAACTACCAAGATGGTTGCTAATAGGGTCAAAGAAGCCCTAAGTGCTCTTGTAGCATCTATTCCAAACATTATTGTTATGGTAGATATCCAAGTGTCTCCAAGAGCCAGAAGTAAGGGAATGAGTGTAGCTTAACACAAGGAGGTGCTAGAAAGACTGGTTGAAGCCAAGTAATCGATTT
This sequence comes from Gnetum montanum, assembly GCA_015680685.1. Lineage (NCBI taxonomy): Eukaryota > Viridiplantae > Streptophyta > Gnetopsida > Gnetales > Gnetaceae > Gnetum > Gnetum montanum. The sequence continues at coordinate 385,203 of MNCI01002315.1, forward strand.
TGGAGATTTTTGACATCCTAAATGATATAATAGCAACCAATCATAACTACTTGAGACAAGGGACAATTTTCTCATTACATAGGCACAAACTGAAAAAGCTACCAACATCAATTAAAGGTTAGTAGTGGAGGTTGCAAAACTAAGAGTCCACTTGTCGAATCTTGTAATTTTGTAGCTAGAGCTTACAAGGAACAAAGCATTCAAGGAACTTCAAAAGAGATTAAAGAAGGCCAAGGATGCTAAGGAGCATGTTGTCTAGGAAGTATCATTATCAAACATCATGCTAATGACCTCTTAGACACACACAAGGAAAATGGGATTCTAACTAAGAAGAACTAGTATCTACTGAAAGCTAAGGCCCAAAAAGAGCAACTACTTAAGTACATTGGGCAACATCAAGAATAGCTTGCCAAAGTAAATCAAGATGTTAGGAAGCTACCTGTAGAGAATAGGAATCTCTTGATAGAATAAGTACAAGCCAATCGCTAGAGGTATGTCATTGAGATTACCGCTTGAAAAAATGGAACCCTAAAGCAAGAAGGTGAAGAATCATTACAAGGATTAGATCAAAATGTTCAAAGACATGAACAAGAAGGGAATCATATTAGCAAAGTTCAAAATGAATGATGCCCTCCAATAACTCTAGCAAAGAGGTGATGCATGGTAGCCATCTTTAACATATTAAATGCATACAACTCGGTAGTGATCCATCTAAAGGAGTTGCAGATTGATGAGATGACGAAATACATAGAGTTAGCTAGCCTCTGTTATGCAAACTTGGTGATGCTAACTATAGGATGATCATGGTCAAAGTTATACAAACCAGTGATCGACTCCTATATATTTTATGAAGTAGATTTTAAGCTTTACAAGGAGACAAAGCAAAAGCTAGAAATGGCCAATGTGGAGCTTGAAGTTCTCAATAGCAAGTTTGAAGATCAAATATTAGTTTCTGAGAACCTAACCAAGAGAATAAATGACTACAAGAAGATGCAAAACCTTATGTTGATATCTGACATCAAATAGAAGTAATTTACAACCTAATTTATAAAGGCTAAGGAAATGTTTCCAACCCTCCCTTTCTTGTGGGATGTACCAACATTAGCCAATCTAGGTAATGCTACCTAGACCATCAAAAATCCATGAAGCATGAAAGAGAAGATGAAGGCAATGTTGAATACCTTTAATTTATTAGAAGAAGCAATAGTAGTAGGGTAGCCAAGGCCATCGATAGGTCCAAAACATAAGGAGAGATAAATTGAGTGGTAGGAGCCTCCACATCCTGGAATAGTTTAAAGACTCCTTCCTAGTCATTTTTAAGTAACAACAGCTAGTTCATTTTTGTATTATGCCCAATTTTAATGTACTTAATTGTAAGCACTTAAATGTTTTGTAATATAGTACTGAAAGTTTGTTAATATGTCAATCAATCAGTAGTTTAGTTTCATACTTCTCAATTTTGTAAACAACTCAATCACACTTTTGTTCACTTGAAGATGAGTTTTTAGTTAGTTGTGGGGGTATGATGAAGTATAAATAAGTCTGCTACATCTACAAGCATGCATTGACGTAGCCTAAGATGTGTTGATGTATATGTGTTAATGCAATCTAGTCTTTTGCCTATACAATATGCACACCATTTGCATTAATGACATGTTTGACCATTCTAGTTAAACCCTTTCAATATCTTTCTATAGCACTTAGCCAAATATCCCTATGAGTGCCTGCAACGTGGATAGAATTGACTAAACTAAATTTTATTTGAGTCCATGATATACCTAGATACTCTAGCATTTCAGCAATAAAATTAAGATTAATTCCCTCTATTGCACCACTTAGAATAGATTTACTTTATTTCTAACAATTTACTTGATGATGCATTTTACTCTCCAATTCTTAGAGAATTAATATTTTATTCCATAATTGCATAAGTACAACCACACTAAACATAAAACACTAATGTTTGGTAATCCTAGTAATGGATACTTGGTACACCCAGCAATAACCATTTGGTAACCCAACAATGCTAGTATAAGTTTAGGATCTGAATAGAGAGTGGGAATGGATGCTTCATACTTTGGCTAGTTTAGATTACTTTTGGTTCCATAGTTAGCTAGAAATTATATTTTAATCATTCTATTATCTTAAATATTTTAATTCTAAAATTAATAAAAATGAAAATATCTTATACCTTAATCACCCTTAACCATATTCATTAAGCTACACAAGTGGTGATCAGAAAGGTAACAACCAACAATGTCATACTTAATTATCTAAAATACAATTAGCCTAACATTCTATGAAATTTGACCGAATTGCATGTACATGCTTGTAACTCATATGGTTAGTGATGAGTGGCAAGGTACCCCTACACTCAACCATACGAATACGAGCATTTCACGTGCGATCTGATCGAACTCCAAGGACTAAGTGCTTACGCACCTTAATGGAACACTTAGGGTTAATCAATCGTTGTCCTCCCAAACTTACTTGTATTGTCATGGTTGTATGGTTAAGTAAGCTTGAGATATGTGATTTTTATAACTTTTATCTTTTTGATGTCTTATCCTAATAAGGGGAAGGGAAAGAGAACTAAGTGACTAACTTACATTAACTATTCATTAACTAAGTTCTAATTGTTCCTAACACCAGTATTCGTTCTCACTTGTCGTACACATTCTGAACCAGTGCAACGCTGCTAGGATTACCAAACGGTAATCGTTACTGGGTTACCAAGCGCTACACGCATGCTCGAAGTGATCGCACTAAGTGTATTTAACTAAGGGGGTTGAAGGTTGAGAAAGATATTAATTAACTAGAAAAGCATTTAAACACTCAACAATAATTAATTACTATTTAGCTTAATTTGTATGCTGTAAGGTTTATCATAAAATTCATCTTTATTGTTGTACACAAATGTGTTCTTAGGTACAAGTTGCTCGAATAAAGATCCGTTCACTCTATGACTCCTACTGTGGGCACACAGAAATTATTCTATCTCTGGAATGGTAAAACTGCAAGAGTTTGGCTAAGGATATAAGTCTAACTAACTTGAACAAGGGAATGCTGCCTCTTATTTATAGAAGATGAGGCAAGACACGATATCGCGTGGTGGATGCGATATTGTGACTCATCATACCCCCATGACTAAATGAAAACTTGTCCTCAAGTTCCTTACAAAATATTGAAAAGGTATGGGATTATTAACTTGAATGACACTAATGGTGAATGGGGTGACACGTGAACAAATCATCATTATAATACATGGCAATATTAGTGTTCATGACCACAAGAGTGAACACTATACACATTTGACATCCAGCCTTATTTAGTAGCTGAGAGAGAAGAGAGAGAAAAGAAGAAGATGTGTTGCTACCAACGCCAAAATTGCGCCTTTTGTTGTCCATCCATAACTGCACCATCAATCTTGTTCCTTGCATAACTGTTCCAGCACCACTCCATCCTAAGTGTTTCCTCCAGCTCCAGTCCATTGTTGTATGATTGCCATCTGCACACATAACACAGTCTCATATTAGCAAGGATAAATAAATCATAATGCAATTGATACCTTGCCTCGGTGTACGATCCATTGGCTGAGTTGTGATATGGCTAATATGGATTTTGGAGATATAACACTGGTGACTACCCAAGGTGTAGGGGTTAGGAGAAAATTGAAAAAATTGGACTAGGACCCCCATGACTAAGAGTGATCTTCCGGTAGTAATAAAATGGAAAAAGCTAAGGAATAAGAAAGATGGAGAAAAAGAAACAATGACAACATCGAAAAAATGGATGTTAGAGGTAGTAATGAACAAAAAAATGGTGATTGCTAAAATGTTTAAGGGAAAGAAATTAACTGATGCACCAAATAGGAATGCCAGTGGGTCCTCCCCAAAGTAGGCTCATGCCCTTTATGCCCTGACAAACCCACATTCAAAGAGTTCGTAGGCTCTGGAAATGTCATTCGGAAGCAAGAGTTAAAGTCTTAACCACAAGAATTTACCAAAAGGACAAAAATGCATCAACCAACATATAGACTATTGATACAATCGATAATGAGGTGCAAAATGGAGAAAGAATGATGGAAAGAAGAGAATGGAATGGAGTCCCAAGAACAAGGTGGTGTACAGCCCCTTATGTATTTATGGTTAATGTGACTTAGTAGATCTCATTCCAAATCCAGTCTCAAACAATCCACATCCTGTGACTTTGCATGAATACACTTGGCCAATCCATCCACTTGAAGTAACAGGAATGCTTCCACCAAAGAGTCACCACCATTCCTAAAAAGTAAGAAAGGGAAAAAGTAGGAAGCGAGAAAGTGCCTTAGTTAGAGGGAACATGTTTTTTTAGTTCCATAACCAGTGCTTGTAGCCTAGATGATTATTTTGTCGAAGGGATGTGCTTTGAATTCTCACTTTTTTTTTTGCATGAGAACCACACCGTGCAAAGACTTATTATTTTTATTAGCTCATCTTCCCGATAATGGATCAATGTTAGAATGGTAAGGAAAACTCAAGAAGAAAACATCCAAGCCCCCAAGAGAATGGCTAGCACAAATGCATCAAATCCCCTTAAAGTCACACCCTTTTCAATCCTTGAGTCCTTCCTTAGTTTGAGAAATGCCCAGTCACCAATTCATTAATAGTTTTATTATTAAGAAAGGGACCGTACAATTCCAAGCCAAGAGAGAGCATAGAAATTTATGAATGCATGGATGATGTGGACTCATTACCTATTATATCAAAAGAACCATACCTTAGTATCAACATTATAACTCAAAGGTAAAAACCAAACATTAGCAATCAATAGAATACAGTTCATACCACCATCAGGAGCACTTATTAGGTGACGAACCTTAACAACACAAACAACCACACAAAGAAATGAAAGAGTATAAATGATGTTGCAAAACAAAATCAAGAAAAGTTAAAGAAATTTGTAAAAGAAAAATGTGTAAAACAAAAACTTAAAAAGGAACTGAGGGCCTCAATTAATCAGAAGAGGTGGCCATCTCCCCCATGACTGCGTTGGAAGGAGGAGATCTAAAATAATGAGCAGGGTTGTCCCTTCTCAGAGGTATTATGTGCACTGGCCATTCTAAGTTCATGGAAGGGTTTGGTTTGTTGCACATTGACTAGTAATCTCTTATCAGGGCTCTCAGGTTTATATATGGTCATGGCCCCTGAAGGAAAGGTTGTATGAATAATGTAAGATCCTTCCCACAGTGTTTGAAATTTTGTGCATTGTGGCACATGTGCGGGGTTCCAGTAGAGAACCTTATCTCCTAGTTGATACTTAACCTTTCAAATTTTCAAGTCACGACATTGCTTATTATATGCCTTATGCAACTCATTTGATGATAGGGTAGCTAATCAGTTTTTGTCTAGCACGTTTAAAGTTGCCAACCTTTGTTTTTGTGCTAGATCAAGATCGAGGTGGAGCTCACAAGCCATGGATAGTGTATGGAGTTTGGTTTGAATCGGAAGCATTGGAAGCTTTCCATACACTAACTCATAGGAAGAGTAGCCTATAGGAAGTTTACAAGTGTAGCGGTATGCCCAAAGAGCATCATTCAGTTTAGTGCTCCAATCTCGCCTATACTTTCTAATTGTCCTTATCAATATTTTAGTGATCTCCCTGTTGGTGACCTCAGCTTGTCCATTAGCTTGGGGGTGATAAGGTGTAGTCAATTTATGTTCAACCCCTAAGCGTTGCATTAACTTCTGAAAAATTGCACCTGTGAAGTGTGTTCCGTTATCAGAAATAAGTGCACATGGCACACCAAACCTATTTACAATTTGTTGTTGCACAAATCGTGCAACTGTGGATAATGTGTAGTCTGTAACAGCAGCTACTTCAGCCCATTTTGTTAGATAGTCTATGGAAACTATAATGTAAGCTTTTCCATTGGACATTGGTGTAATGGGTACCATAAAGTCTATCCCCCAAATGTCGAAGGGTTATAAACGTTGAATCCATTGTTGTAGACCCTCCATTCTAGCAGTCATTCCCCCATCACGTTGACAGTGCTCACAAGATTGGACAAATTGATGGGCATCCCAAAATAATGTTGGCCAGTAATATCCTGCAAGAAGGATCTTAATAGTCGTTCGTCTCCCCGCATAGTGACCCCCACAAGGACCCTCATGAGCATCTTGGAGAACTCTCAGCTGGTCCACCTCGGGCACACACCATTGAACCAAGCCTTCAGGACACACTTTGTAAAGTTGTCTGTTGATCTCCATGAAGTACTTGGCTCTATGAAGAAATTTTTGTTTCTTCCTAAAGTCGAGCTCCTGTGGTGTTTGTTGGGTAAGGAGATAGGCGAGAATGCTACTATACCAATTCGTCTCCATGGGTTGGTTATTCACTACACCGGCAAAGAGGGCTTATCAGGAAAATGATCGAACATTACATATTCATCCTCCTTGCTATCCTAGCACAACCGAGATAAATGATCTACAACTACGTTCTCGATGCCCTTTCGATCAATCATCGTTAGATTGAACTCCTATAGGATTACCAGCCATCGTATAATACGAGGGCTAACCGTTGGCTTGTTCATGAGGAACCAGATTGCGCTATGATCTGTATGGATGAACACTTTGTAACCTAACACATAGTGCCTAAACTTATCCAGTGCAAACACTACAGCCATTAATTCTTTTTCTGTAGTTGTGTAGTTAACTTGTGCACCGACGATACTCCTACTTGCACAATGGATGTAGTAAGGACGTTTTTGGTCATCTAACTGTGTAAGTACAGCTCCTAAGGCATAATTGGACATGTCAATCATTATATGGAATGGTTTGGACCAATTAGGAGCTTGTAGAATGGGAGTTTCTACAAGCTTTTGTTTCAGAGTTTAGAATGCTCGTTCACATTCCCTGGTCCATTCGAATGGTGCATCCTTCTTTGTTAGCTCTACCAACGGTTTGGCAATCTTGTAGAAGTTCTCAATGAATCTCCTATAGTAGCTAGTGTGTCCAAGGAATGACCGAATGTCTTTGATAGTTTTCGGTTGATGGGTGATTCCTTGGATGACGCTAACTTTATCTGGGTCTACCTTTATTCCTGAATGTGAAACCTTATGCCCAAGTACTATGCCTTCTTGGACCATTAAATGGCTTTTCTGCCAGTTGAGCCTTAATTTGGTTTCTACGCATCTTTTCAGCACTTGCTCTAATCGGTCCAAGGCTTAATCAAAACTTGTTCCATAAGTGCAGAAGTCGTCCATAAAGACTTCCACTCCATTTCCTATCTGCTGTTGGAATATGCTTAGAACTAGGTGTTGAAACATGGTAGGAGCATTGCACAAGCCAAACGACATTTGTTTATATGCAAACGTTCCTTAAGGACTGGTGAACGTTGTCTTGGCTTGATCTTCTGGGGCTATCCATATTTGGTTGTATCCACTATAGCCATCTAGAAAGCTATAATAGTGATGCCCTGCTATGGTGTCTAAGACTTGGTTAGTGAATGGCAACGGAAAGTGATCCTTAAATGTTGCCATGTTCAACAACCTAAAATCTATGCACACACTCCATTTGCCTCCATTTTCAGCATGATCACCAGAGGGCTGATCCATTCACTATCAGCAATGGGATATATGAACCCAGCATTAAGAAGTTGTTCTATTGCCTCTGTAGTTATTTTTGAGGTTTCATGGAGGGGTCAGTGTAAATCCTATGCTGGCATATCCTAGGATCTATTCCAGTTAATTTGGGATATGACCAGGCAAAGGCTTTTGACCACTTGTTTATCACTTTCAGTAGACTTCCTTTTTGTTTGGAAGCAAGTCTTGCATTGATGATTATCGATTTTCAATTTTTGAGGGTCATATATTCTAGACTGGTGGGCAATGGTTTCAAATCTAGGGGCTCTTGTTTAAATTTTTCAGGAATTTCCAACTTCCCCCAGTTGATGTTTTCAAGGTTAAGGCTTGGAAGTTGGCAGTGAACTTGCTCTAGTGTATCTATGCTTTCAATGTAAGCACAAGTTATTCCCTCAGTTAGTTCCATGCACGTTAGTGAGTTGCTCTCTTGATCAGCCATTAGCCACTGGGTGTCTTCTTATCGTGTGGCTGCTACATACAGGAACTTTTGTATATTAATGTCTTGTGCACACCGGTTGCATGTAGGCAATGCTAAACTTTGCACAACCCATGATCTCTGCATGCAGTTGCATCCTGTATCATTGTATGTGATGCATGGAACCTTCTTCTTCTCGATCTTTCCAAAAGTGTTCTTCTTGGATATTTCCAGGGAAAGATTATGGATTCCTAGGCATGCATCTATAATGCTTAGCCATGCCCTTCCCATTATTGTCGGGAAGTCCCATTTACCATTATTTACTTGTATCACTAGGAAATTAGCTGGGTACGACCACCCACACATAGTGGTAACGATGTCCTCCGCCAGTCCCAAGGGAACAGTGATGGACTGGTCAGCCAGCTCTAGGTGAATATTGTTCTTTCTTAATGGAGGTAGGTTCTAGGCTTTGTACATCTCTTGTGATATTAAGTTGACTCTGGAACCTGAGTCCAGAAGAGCTTTACATGGTTCATTCCCAGCAACTTGGAGACAGATTAGAGAGCTTCCAGGATTAGAGAATTTCCTGGGAAGGTGGCCCACCTTAATCCAGTTAGTAATGACATGTGTTAACATAATCATATGCGTTGAGCTCGGTCTTTGGTTTGAAGGGAGCTCTGAAGCCTTATTTGATGGAGAGGCGTTTAGAGGTTCAACTGCTTGTGGTTGTGAGGGCTTGGTTGGACTGTTGGTTCTGAAGAAAGGTCTTTTCTTCATAAGGTTGTCAGAACCAACTGCGGGTTGAGGATTTACAACCCTCATGGCATTACGTTGCTGCGGTTGAGTAGGGAGTTTCCCTTGCATTGCTGGAGCGGGTGGTAATGGAGCTATCGGTGTGAGAGTTGCAGATGGATTTGAAGGATGGTATGCTTGTGGGTTATCTCCTGTAGGAGAAGGAGTTCTATAATACTCCCAAGCTTGGTAGTGATGTTGTGGTGTAACGTGACCAACAAAGTCACGTGGAGAGATTGGATGCTGCAAGTAGTACCCATATGGGTCTGGTTGCCGGTAGGGGTATTGTTGCCTTGGTGGTGGCATCCCCCATGATTGTGGGTATTGCCACTGTTGATGTTACTCAACAGGTTGTGGTGGAGTTTCACTTGGATAATATGTTGAAGGTTGGTGGAATTACCTTGCGTTACCTTGGGGATAAGGTAACCGTCGGGGTGTTTGCCGTTTATTAAGTCATGGGTTGAGTACATATGCCCCAGACTCTTGTAAATGTGAGATCATTGGGCAACATCCCTTAGGATGGTCATATTGGCATATCTCGCATCCACCATAAGTTTCTGTGTCTAAATCCACAACCTCTTCCATGATGGCCATTTTACCCTTATCCTTGTTATGTGCATTATCTACTTCTCTCTTTTTCTTTTTGTCATGCTCACTACCTCACTCCCTAGACTCCTCTACAATTTTAAGAAAAGTTTCAAACCTACTATCCATGGATTCCCACATTTGGTCTACCTTTGTCGATACTTCAGTTGTTAACTTTTGAAGCATCAAAGTTTTTCTTTTCACCATCTCTTTGAGTGGTGATTCTTCTTCCTCCTCACAGAATCTCACTCCCCCTTTTTGGAGGGAAGGATCTCTGTTGTACTCTTCTGCACTTTCTTTCTTTTGTAGCTCACCTTCTTCTTTCGCTACTTGCTCTAGAAATCTATGAATTTGATGAGACCTAAGCTCTGATAATCTCCCTTGGGCATACGTCCCAAGGGTTCTTCTTGTTTCATGCCTTAGTCCATCTACGAGATGGCGTAGTTGATCCTGCTGTGAATAACCATGGCCAGGGCAACGATGTAACAGTGCGTAATAGCGGCCCATGGCAACATCCAAGGATTCATGATTTCCTTTCTTCCATCCTTGGATTTGCTTTTGCAGGTTAGACACTTGGGAGTACGTTTGGTACTTATCATTGAATAGTTCTAACATTGTACTCCACCTCCGAATGGATTTCGGTTCTAAGGACCGATACCAGCTTTCAGCTTCTTTTACTAGTGTCCCTGGGAACAACTTAAGTTTTTACCATTTTTTTCTATGTTTTGCAAGGCACATGCATCATGGAATGTTTGTAAATGATTTTGAGGATCAACATTGTATTCCCCTTCAAATTGTGGGATGTTTTTCATGTCTAACCTCTTGATCCTACTATACTTTTGGTGCCTTGATGGAACTCTTACGACCTCCGTTATATCTAGCATGCTTCTAGTTATGAGTAGGGGTTCTTCATGGTCATCTTGTTCATAGCATCTATGGTGTCTACGCGATTCCCTACTCTTCCTTCTTCTATGCCTTGATTCCTTAGAGTGCCCTCATCCTCGTTCTCGACTGTCTTGTCGATGTTTTTCACTCTGTTTCCCCTTATCCTCATGATTGGTTTCCTTATGGCTATGTACGGACACTGAAGGAGAGGGTGAATGTGATGATGAAGGTGAAGAAGAAGGAGAACCATCGCCATGACGGTGTTTTCTACCTTCTCTTCGGTGGTATTGGCCTTGATCATGATCACGATTAGAACATCTGCCCTTATCATGTGTTCATGTTCCCTCGTTGAACACTTCATGTTCATGGGTATCAGAACCGGGGTTGTGAACCATGGAGTGGAGGTTCTGATACACCACCTCTTGACCATCGTTAGGAGGGGGAACATCATTTGGTGAGGAACCTATTGAAGCAGGTTCACCACCCCCAATTTCACTTAAGACGTACGGAGCGTTGTGGGGCCATTTACCCTTCAAGGATGTGTGGTAACTCTCTTGTCGCAAGTCCCTTTGACGTTGTGCTTCTATGGGATGATAGTCCCTTGTGTCATGATCACATGCAATGTATTCTGCATATAAGAGTGACATGCCTATTCATGTGAGAGCACGAAGGAGCATGTTGGGGACTGATCGGTCTAGAGGCAACACTATGTTACCCTGCAAGTCTCTCCAACGCACTTGTTCATCTTGACGGAGAATAAAGGTGAAATTGGGTACATACTCATCATGATGAGTATATACCACGAAATTGTTGAGGAACTGGTAGATCTTGGTTACGTGTATTATGCCGCCAACTGTCTCTTGTGTTAGTCCTAGGCAGTGAAATGCTCTTATGTGAAGAAGAAGACATTTTGTCTTGTTCAGTGTGCGATTTACCATTGTCTTATCTTTCCTTGATTAACCCTAAGGGTTCGTTCTAGCATTCCAACGATATGGATGATTTCCTATGTTCTACGTAGCACACAAACAACTAAGTCCCCGACAACGGCACCAATGATGAGTGATGAGGTATCCCTACACTCAACCATACGAATACAAGCGTTTCACGCGCGATCCAGTCGAACTCCAAGGACTAAGTGCTTACACGCCTTAATGGAACACACAAGGTTAATCAATCGTTCTCCTCCCAAACTTGTATTATCATGGTTGTATGGTTAAGTAAGCTTGAGGTATGTGATTTTTATAACTTTTATCTTTTTGATGTCTTATGCTAATAAGGGGAAGGGAAAGAGAACTAAGTTACTAACTTACATTAACTATTCATTAACTAAGTTCTAATTGTTCCTAACACCAGTATTTGTTCCCACTTGCCATACACATCCTAAACCAGTGCAATGCTGCTGGGATTACCAAACACTAATCGTTACCGGGTTACCAAGCACTACACGCATGCTCGAAGCGGTCGTACTGAGTGTATTTAACTAAGGGGGTTGAAGGTTGAGAAAGATATCAATTAACTAGAAAAGCATTTAAACATTCAATAATAATTAATTACTATTTAGCTTAATCTATATGCTGCAAGGTTTATCATAAAGTTCATCTTTATTGTCGTACACAAATGTGTGCTCAGGTACAAATTGTTCGAATAAAGATCCGTTCACTCTATGACTCCTACTATAGGCACACAGAAATTATTCTATCTCTGGAATGGTAAAACTGCAAGAGTTTGGCTAAGTATCTAAGTCTAACTAACTTGAATAAGGGAAAGTCGCCTCTTATTTATAGAAGATGAGGCAGGACACGATATTACTCTCACTACTTATCAATTAGGCATAGGGAACTCTCACTACTTATCAAATTCTATCCACAATATTTTTATCATGTATACCTCATACAAACACATGTCACTAAATACTATATTACTACTATAGATTAATAGTAGAAGTCTTATTTAATACAATTATACATATTTTCATCAATATTAATCAAGTTGAGATTTTAATTTTATTGCTTCCTAAGATTATAAAGTTGGAGGTTAGCCTATCCCTGTTATTTTTTATGATAAACTCATTTTGCTTTATATTCAACATAAGTTTAATCTTTTTGATCCTATTTCAACTAGAGTAACCATACATGCAAATCAATGGTTCACTTGGAATAATCATAGAGTTGTTTAAGATACAATCATTTCAAGACTTGACAAAGTTCTTATATCCTCTATAGTAGTTTGTAACCAAATCTTTCCATGAATCCTCCTATTTATGCTATTTTTCAATACACTTTATCTGATCATGTTCTTATTTTTTATCTTTTAATAATTCATTAGCTGAACTAAAAACATGGATTGAATAAGATTTTTATTTTTAATATTATTTTCTGTCTAGTAATTCTTATTGTAGTCTTCTAATAAAAGCTTGGAATATTAGCCCAAGGCCAAGAAATGAAAATGGTTAGATTACATGATCAAATGATACTATGAAAAGAATAACAAAGATGTGTAGGCACTTGGAAAGAAAATTCAAATTAAAAAGAACTAAATTAAGGTTAGATGTTAAGCACAATATTCAATGTCTCACTTAATAAGTTTGCCATTCTCTTGGTGATGTTTTTCTTCAACAAGAGCTAGCTCACACAAGATCTATCCTCATTGTGTTAAGTACTTTTGAAGTTCAAAGTGTGTAATTGAAAGCTCAAGTTAACTAGATTCATGTTAGAGATAAACTTATAAAAGGTTTTTATTTTTAAGATATTAACAAATGTACCTCTTCATAGGAAGATTAATTCTATTTTAGTAGATGGTTCACTTGTGGACTAAGATGTGGTATTAGCTAGTATTTTTATTAGTTTTATAAGCAACTCTTTTTCTTTAAAGGTGTAAACATGTAGAAAATGGATGCCATTTTGTAGAAAATTCTAGTCCATAACATGGATATGATGCCTCAAAATTTTCTCTTTTTGGATAATGTCACAAATGTAGTGATGTTTGATGAGCAACGAGTATACCCTACACTGAACCATAGGAATCACTAGTGTTCCCTAAGCAATCTGGTCAAATTCTATAGACTTTAGTTCTCTAAGTACACAGGGCTTAGGAGGTGAATCTACAAATCATGATCATTGTCTTCTTAGTTCCACTTGTGAGGTGCAAGTGTATGATTATGTGTAACGAAGGCATCTAATTTTTATCATTTTAATCACCTAAGTACTAGAAAATAAATTAATGAATGTTTAATTAATCTAATAACTAACTATCACTTAACTAATCCTAACATAAGCATCCATTCCCACTTACCGTACACATCCTGAACATGTTGCAACACTATTGGGTTACTAAGAATTAGGCGCTACTAGAATTACCAAGTGTTAACATATGCTCGAAGTAGTCATACTTATGTTTGTTATTTAATCAATTTATATTACTTAATTAGAATTCATTAAAGTAAAGTGCATGAATAATAAATGCATAAGGAAAAATTAATATATTCCAGGTCCTGTAAGGTTTATCAGAAAAGCTCGTCTTTATTATTGTTCACACTGAGGTGCTTAGGTACATCAATGCTCAAATAAAGATTCATATACTTCTTTAACTCCTATTGCAGGCACTCAGAAAATATTCTAACTTTTGGAAGGAAAAGCTACAAGAGCTTCACTACCACTAATGAAAAGATGCCATAAATGCCGTAGGTAGATGCACATTTATAGGTGATGACAGGGTGCCATGTCGATGAGTACTCATCCACGTAGCAAACCCTATGTCAATGGCATCCCGTTGACACGACCCAATGACTCACGCTTCATCATACCCCCATAACTAAATGAAAACTCGTCCTTGAGTTAACAAAAGGAGGAACAAGTTCTTTACAAAATTTTGGGAATGTATGGGATTGTTGAATAACTATAAATGCACAAACTAACACATTAAAAACTAAATTCCCAAGTGTACGGATAGATAATCATTACAAAAATGGATGTTCATGACAAAAAAAATTGAACACCATGAAAAAAATGACAACATAACTCCTCTAATGGCTTGAAGACGGGGGAGAAGATTAGATAGTCCTAGGTGGTGGAGGTTCTTAAGACATTGAAGGACCTATTCCTACTTCGAGCGCATGTGGTTGTTGAGGCAATGGTTGTGGTTGTCCTACTACAGCTGCAACTATTGGTGGAAGATAGAAGGCATCCAATAATGCCTTCATCTTTTCCTCCTTACTTTGGGGATCATTCATAGTCCAAATTACTTTACCAATTTGGGTTGGAATGGGAATATCCCATGGACATGGCATTTTTGGGAATAGCTCCTTCATGTTAATAAATGAGGCAACAAACTATTTGCGTTCGATGTCGAATGCCAAAAGTGCATTCTATAGCTCCTGGTAGTTGCTCATCCTCTTGGCCAGGTTCTTAGTAGTTCATCTTTGATCAATGAACTTCACTTTGAGAACTTTGAGTTCCAAATTTGTAACCTCAGCTTTTGCTTAGTCTCTTTATGGTTTTTGAACTTTGCCTCATATAATAAGTATGAGCTGGCCACTTTCTTTTCCAACCCTGACCACGGCCTTTTGGTAATTAGGATTGCTAGGTTTGCATACTGAAGGTTCGTGAGCTCCATATATTCAGTTATTTTTTTGATCTATAGCTCCTTCATGTGAATTTCTAGTTTGTTGTACTTATTCATCCCATCAAAGATAAGCTGCCATACATTGCCTCCTTGTTGGAGTTGTTGGAGAATCTCATTGACTTTTTCCTTTGTCAATTAGATGTGTTTTTTATTAATTTATTTTAGCAAGCCAACCTAGTCCCTATAATTATTTTTCATCCTTTCAAACTTAAAGAACTCATTTTTCTAGGTAACAATTTCTATTGCAAACTTCTAGCACAAGGCACAGACCTCCTCCATTGAGAGATTTCTGTTTTCTATTGCCAACCTCCTCAATTTAGTGGTTACCCTAGCAAGTTGCTTCTATTGTTAATGGATGAATATAGAAATTTGTTTCTTTTTTTCATCAACATTTTGCAAGTGATGATTTTCTATGGTCAGAGCTTCATTCTCCTAACAAGTCTAGACCAAGTCCTTCTAGATGTTGTGCATTGTGGCATTAGCCAAGGACTTGTTAAAGACTGTCAACTCCTTTGCGTACTCAACCTTTTTAAGTTTGGCTTGAAGTTGGTGGAAAGCCTCATTCCACATGATTGTTTCCTTGAGTATCATGAGATGCACAAGGTGAGCTCTTAGTTTGGCAACCTTCGCAGCTAAGCATTGGTTTTCTACTCTAGTTATTTTAAGTTGCCCCTCCATGATGATGCATTTTCCATTTGCCTCAAGCAGCTTTGACTGGGTAGTAGTGATGATATCTAGAAGGTTAAAGACATCTGAAATCAGTTGCCTTCTTTCCACTAGTTAGTCCAGCAATTCCTCATGTTGGGTTGCACTTAATCTTCCACTAACAATGCCTATGGATGTATGCACATCTCTAAGTGCAAAAACATCTAATACAAATGCCACAAGTGCATTGAGTGCTTCAGCCACTCTATTAACAACAATTTCAACCACCATCTCCTACCATTGGTGTTGCATCACTAGGATAACTACCCCCTCACCCTCCTCTATATGCACTGAAAAGGTAGTAGCATTTTCAAAGATTTCTAGAAATTGCTGTTATTGTGAGAGGGACAGTGTTACCTCTTCAATACTTGGATTCAACTTTGCAAACACATGCATTCATTGGGTAGAAAATATTTGCTTGCCACCCTCCATTTGATTTATGGTTTAAGCCACTTCACTAAGGTGGCTCATGGTTGGTTGATACATAAATGGATCACCACCACATGTTCTAGCTTGCTGTTGTTACAAGAGTTGTCGATGGAGTTCACACATGCACTCAATGGTAGTGTGGAACTCCGATGTTGTTTCATGAGTGGGCGATGAAGGTGGTGGTTGTTTCTCCTCTTCCTAGACCACCTTAGTAGGCACTTTATCTTTCATCATCTCTACCAAAGAAGCAAATGGAGCATGATGAACAAAATCATTTGTGTAGTGGGTTATACCTCCCCTCTTGCACAATATACTGATAAGACATGGAAAGGGAAGTGTCTTCCTTCCACATTCATTCTCCTTGAAGTACTTCTCTATCTCAAGAGACATTTATTATGGAAGGTTGATAGGGAATCTTCCCCTAAGAGTGATGCATGCATGGGTAGAGAAGGCTATGACCTTGCTGGGCCTCACTGTTGGATTAAGGTGAAAGGCCTCTAATGAGCAGTGAATACCCCTATGCTCAACCATATGAATCACTAAGTGTTCACACACAATCTAGTAAAATTCCATAGACCCTTTGTCTTCTGGTACACTAGCCTCTAGGAAGTAAACTTGCCCTAACAATCATTCATTGTCTTCCCAATTACACTTGTGATATGCAAAGGTATGGTTAAGTGTAATCGAGGAATATAATTTTTATTATTTTATGTTTTATGTTTTGGATGCTTAAAATAAAGAATAAAAGGAATGAAGTAATTTAATTACTAATTTAATTTAACTAGCTAACCAATGTCTAATTAATCCTAACATAAGCATCTGGTCCCACTTTCCATACACATCTTAAACACGTACAACATTACTAGATTACTAAACGTTAAGCATTACTAGGATTACCAAGCATCATGTACATGCTCAAAGTAGTTGTACTTATGTTCTTAATTAAGTGCTATTTAATCTAGCTTAATTTAGCTTAATTTCTTAAAGCATTCAAGGAAATTTCATGAAACAATAAATGCATGAAGAAAATATTTAATCTATCCAAAGTGTTGCAAGGTTTATTAGAAAGCTCATTTTAATTACCACACACACTGTTGTGCTCAGGTACAAAAATGCTCAAATAAAGATCTATACACTCAATGACTCCTGCAATGGGCACTTAGGAAAATATTCTAACTTTTGAGAAGAAAAACTACAAGAGCTCTACTACACTATGGTAAAAGATTACCCAAATCATGCACCCAAGTGTTATATTTATAAGCTGGCACATCCTGCGATATTGGATATTTGACATCACTTCTTGGTCCTTGATATCAAATATATGAGGGCTTCAATATTGGAGCCAGACAAAATACACTCCATCATACCCCCACAATTGAATGAAAAATCACCCTCTAGTGAACAAAAGGAGGAACAAATCCCTTATACAATATTAAGAAGGTATGGAATTATTGACAGACATGCAAACTGACTTAGACGAAATAGACAGATTCTTAGTGCCCAAGTGTAGGGATTTACAATCTTTTACAAACTTGGTTGTTCATGACAATAGAATTGAACACCCTACCAAAAATTGATATCCAACTCCTCTAATAGCTGAGGAATGAGGAAGAAGATTCAATGATCATAAAGGGGCCTTGTCACATGTTGCTACTACTTATTCCTTAATGAAGAAAGTCCCACTTCCAATCCACTCTTCCCATTGTAATCATAACAAAATCACAGATTAGTGTGCAATGTGTAACTTATAGCTTTTAGATACCTTATCTCGTCGATAGTTACACTTGGCTAGGTTGTGATTATGGTGGATTGATTCTTTTAATAGTATTTGATTTCTACGACTATCAAAGTTTGTTGAAAGGGTTTAACTTCATGGATTGATGATGGTAGTGTTGGTTCTTACTTAAACCTTTGTCGGAGTTAGAAAATTTGAAAGAGTGGTCCCCACGACATAGAGCGTACCTCTGGTAGTGAGAGGACTAAAAAATGGGGTGAAATGGATAAGTAGTTCATCATTAAATGCTTGAAGAGGGTTAAAGAATTCACAACAATAAAAAAAAGGATTTCACTTAAAAACATTATGAAGATGCACACAGCTGGATGTCATCGATGGGGCACACAAAAGGATTTGATTGTGCAAATGCCTAAGGATAAAGAACTTAACAATTCCAACCAAAAGGTATACAAGTGGATCCTCCCCAAAGTAGATGCATGCCCCTTTTTTCCCTTTCATATCCTCAAACCAAGGAGTCTATAGGCCCCATGGGTAATTAATGGTTATGAAAAGTTAAGTATGAAAATCTAGAAGAAACTACCTAAGAATTTTGACACATCAAACCAAGACATCGAACAAGGACATAAACATCGACAGTGATGTAAGGCATGGAAAGCATAGGTAGATGAAAGAGAGAAAGTGGAATGAAGTTTCCGATTAAGGTCACATGAAGTACCTCATGAATTTTGTGGTTAAATGACCTGATAAAATCCATTCTTAGTCTAGACCAAAACTAACCATGTTCAGTGACTTCGCATCGCCACTCTAAGACATGTCCATCCCCTTAAGATACAAGAGTGTTCCCACAAATTAAACACCATTCTTTATTTAAGAAGAAAAGAGAAGCAGGAAGTGAGAAAGGGCCTCAGTTAGAGGGGATCTTCAGGCATGGGTAACATGTCTTTCTAGTCCCATAACTAGTGCTTGTAATTCATTTATTTTGTCTAAGGGATGTGCTTTGAATTTCCATCATTTTTTTTGGATGGAAACCACACATGCAAAGACTTATTCAACTTCCTATTATTGGTTGACATGGAATGGTAAAAAATCTATGAAAACACTTATGCACCTAAGCAAATAGAAGGGAACAAAGATTATTGACTCCTCTTGAAGTCACACCCTGTTCAAGCCCTTGAATCCTTTCCAAATCTAGAAACTACCAAGATCACAAGTTCATTAAAGGTTTGTTAAGGAAAGGAACCTCATACTTCCAAAATTGAAAACATCATAGAATTTATGGATGGGTGGATGACATGGACTCACTGCGTATTTCATAAAAAAGAAATCATGTCTTAGTTATCAATAATGAAATTCAAAGCTAGAATCTAGACACTAACAATCAAATAACTGGATAATACATGCCCACATCAAGCAAACCACACTATACCTTGTTGGCAATAAGGCACATTATTATTAGAACATAATATAAAAATCATACCAAAATAAAGAAAAATATACAAGAAATTTTAAAATAGTCAAGAAAAATAAAAAATATTAACATTGTTATAAAACAAAACAAAATGGTGTAAACTAGTAAAAATTAGAAAAGCAAAAAGGATGTAAAAACAACAAAGTGTAAAACAAAAATGTGTAAGACAACAAACAAAAAAAGAAAAATGAGGATCCATTTCTCTGATTAGCACAGATGGCCATCTCCCCCCTGACAATGTTGGAAGGAAGAGATCCAAAAAATTGAGTATGGTTATCCATCCAAGAAGGTGTTATGGTCACTGGCTTCCTTATGCTCCTGAAAGGTTTAATTTGTTGCATGTTGACCAGTTGTTTCTTGTCTAGGCTCTAAGGTTTGTAGATCAACATGGCCCCAGAATAAAAGGTTTTAGAAATAATATAAGGGCCTTCCCATAGTGTTTGAAACTTGGTTCGTTGTGGCACATGTGTGGGGTTTCATTAGAGGACCTTATCTCCCAGTTGAAATTTGACTTTTCTAATTCTAAGGTCATCGCATTTTTTGTTAATGGTCTTGTGTAGCTTGTTAGATGATAGGGCCACCAATCAGTTTTCATCTAGCAAGTTAAGATTCATTAATCTTTCTTTTTGTGCTAGACTTAAGTCAAGGTTAAGGTCATAAGATGTTGAAAGTGTACAGAGCTCGGATTGAATAGGAAGTGTTGGCAATTCTCCATACACTAGCTCATAGGAAGAGTAGCCTATAGGGAGCTTCAAGGTGGAGCAGTAGGCCTAGAGGACATCATTGAGTTTCGTGCTTCAGTCTCTCCTATATTTGCTAACTTTTCTCGTTAAAATCTTAATGATTTCCCTATTTGTAACCTCATCCTAATAGTTGGCTTGGGGATGATAAGGTGTTGTTAATTTATGCTCAACCCCCAAGCATTGCATGAGCTTTTGAAAGGTAGTGCTTGGAAACTACGTTCCATTATCAAAAATTAATTCATGTGGCACACCAAACCTATTTACAACATTCTGTTGTACAAACCAAGCAGCAATAGAAGATGTATAGTCAATGACGGATACTACTTCTACCCATTTCATACAATAGTCAATAAAGACTATGATATATGCCTTTCCATTTAACATGGACATGATGGAATCCATGAAGTAAATGCTCCATATGTCAAAGGATTCTAGTTGTTGGATCCACTGCTGAGGTCCCTCCATTTGCATGGTCATCCCACCATCTCGTTGACAATGTTTACAAGAGTGGACAAATTGGTGGATGTCCCTAGAGATGGTTGGCCAATAATACCCTGCCATTAGGATCTTAATGGCCATGCATCTCCTAGCATAGTGGCCTCCACAAGGACCCTCATGAGTATCTTGGAGAATGCATAGTTGATCAACATTAGGGACATACCAATGAACCAGTGCATTGGTGCACATCATGTAAAGGTGCCCATTGATCTCCATGAAGCATTTGGCTTGATGTAGAAAGTGTTGTTTCTTCCCATGGTCCAGTTCTTGTGGCATCTCTTAAGTGAAAAGATAGGTGAGAATGGCATCATACCATTTAGGCTCAGTGGATAATTATTCAGTTATAGCCTTGGCAAATAGGAGGTCATCAGGATACTAATCAGATAGTAAGCTTTCCTCCTCTTTGCTATCCCATCTCAATCGAGACAAGTGGTCAACAACCACGTTCTCAATTTCCTTTTGATCTACCATTGTAAGATTGAATTTCTACAAGATCACCAGCCAGCATGTGACATGGGGGCTCACCATTGTCTTATTCATTAGGAAACGAATTGCACTATGGTTTATGTGCACGAACACCTTGTATCCACGCACATAATGCTTGAATTTTTTAAGGTAAACACCATTGCCATCAATTCTTTTTCTATGTTGGTGTAGTTTAGCTATGCACCCAGAATGCTTCAACTCACACAGTGGATGTAATAAGGACATTTCTGATCATCTAACTACATAAGCATGATCTCTAAGGCATAATTTGATGCATCTGTCATGATGTGAAATGGTCTAGACCAGTCTAATGCTTCTAGAATTAGAGTTTCTACAAGTCTCTCCTTCAACTATTGGAATGCGTTTTCACATTCCTTGGTCAAAAAACATGGAGCATCTTTCTTTGTTAGCTTGACCAAAGATTTTACGATTTTAGAAAAATTCTTTATGAATCTTTGGTAGTAACCAATGTGTCCAAGGAATGACTGGACATGTTTTATAGTTTCTGGTTGATGGGTAATTCCTTGGATGACCCTAATATTTTTAGGGTTGATCTCAATCCCTAGTTGTGAGATTCTACACCCTAATATAATGACCTTCTAGACCATCAAATGGCCCTTCTGACAATTGAGCTGAAGATCCGTCTCCACACACCTTTTAAGCACTTACTCCAAGCGATTCAAGGCTTGCTCAAATATGGCATCATAGGTAGAGAAGTCATCCATGAAGACTTCCACCCCACCACAAATTTGTTGCTAAAAAATTCTCAAGACCAAGTGTTGGAATGTTGCAGGAGCATTGCAGAGGCCAAAAGGCATCTTTCGATATGCAAAAGTTCCCCAAGGACTTGTGAATGTTGTTTTGGCCTAATCCCTTGGCATGATCTGGATCTACTATTTAATCTAGCTTAATTTAGCTTAATTTCTTAAAACATTCAAGGAAATTACATGAAACATTAAATGCATGAAGAAAATATTTAACCTAGCCAAAGTGCTACAAGGTTTATCAGAAAGCTCGTCTTTATTATCGCACACATTACCATGCTCAGGTATAACAGTGCTTGAATAAAGATTGTGCACTCAATGACTCCTACTATGGGAACTTGGGAAAATATTCTAACTCTGGGGAAGAAAAACTGCAAGAGCTTTGCTACACTATGATAAAATATTACCCAAACCATGCACTTAAGTGTCATATTTATAGGGCAACACACATCCCACTATATCAAATATTTGACATTGCTTCAGGGCTCCAATATCTAAGCCAGAAAAAATACACTCCATTAGCCACAATTTTGAAATAGGCATGTTCTGCCATTCTAAGCACGCCAAACTCCTTATAGTCCACTCCATAGCACCATTGTGTCCATTCTTTCTTAATGCATGGATCTACGTACATCAAAATTTTAGCCAAAGTGGCCTCAATTTCAAGTAACCCGAGGGCCTCAAAGATTTCTTTCACTGAGTAGGACATAATTATGTTTTTGATTTTGATCGTGGCATCAGCCGACCTATTGTTCCATAAGAGATATGTCTCTCCCACATACCACTCCTCACTAGAAGTAATGATGGGCCACATGGAAGAGTTCTGAAGTTATGTCTTGACTTCTAAAGGAGCAAACTCAAAAAAGGCTCCAAAGATTAGCTCTTGAAGCATGGATTTTTGAACCTCCTTGGATGCAATTTTCCTAAAGTAGGCCTCTGTCAAGGTGACCTCAAGGTTTAGTCTTGGCTCAGGTGCTACAACTAGGTGGAATTATTCAGTTGCAACTACTTTGAGAATTTGTTTGACAGACTCCACTTTAGGCTTCTCCTAAAGAGGTCCCATTGCATGAGTTTTAGCTACCTACTCTTGGGGCTACTCTTGGCCCCATCCAATTCTTGGTTGTTTGTCCCTAGGTTGGGATAGTTCTCCTTCCTATAAATGCTTTTCCTTTGGTGCCATCTGTGATCACAACAAAACCAAGGATTAACATGTGATGTGTAACTTATAATGTTTAGGTACCTTATCTTGTTAATTAGTTACACTTGGCTAAGTTATGACCATGGTAGATTAAATATTTGAATATTTATTAATTAATAAGGTCACCGAAGTTCATTGGAAGGATTTAACTTCATAAATTGATGATTTTAATGTTAGTTTATTAGTTAAACCTTTGTGGGAGTTAAAAAATTTCATCAAAAACCTAAGGTTTATGGAACCCAGTAATTGCAAGACTAAAGAATGAGGTAAATCAAACAAATGGTTTAAAAGTTATGGGCTCTAGAAGATTTTGGAAGCACAAATGTGAAAAAACAACAAGTGTTTGCACCTATTTATAGGATTTTTCTGCTGCGTCAGACATGGTCGGCTCTGTAGACAGGATCCCATCGACAAAGCCTATCACAGAAATTTTCAAATTAAAAATTATGAAAAATAGAGAGAGTTTAAACATGAACTTGGGATCCTCAAAGAGCCAAAAAAGCTGTGAACATGATGAAATAATGGAAGAGGGCTAGATTATTTACAAAAAGAGGAGTTTTGGGTTAGAGAATGAATTTAAAGAAGTGCACAATTGGATGCAACTGATGGGGTGCACAAAAGATTTGATTGCAAAAATTTCTAAATATAAGAAACTTAACTAGCCCAACCAAGAGGTATGCAAGTGGATCCTTCCCATAGTAGGTTCATGCCCTTAATGCCCTTGCATGCCTTCAAACCAAGGATTCCATGGACCCCATGGGTGATTAATGGTTATGGAAAGTTAAGGACTAAATCCCGTAAGAATCTACCTAAGAATTTTAACACATCAAACTAAGACATCAAACGAAACCATGAAAAATTAGAATGAGGTGATTTATGGGAAGTAGTAGCTGATGAAAGAGAAGGTGGAATGGAGTCCTAAACCATAGTCACATGAAGTCCCTTGTGGATTTTTGTGGTTAACGTGACTTAATAATGACCATCCTTAGTCCAGATCAAAACCAACCACTTCCAGTGACTTTGCATCAATACTCTAAAACTAGTGCACCCCCTCAAGATACAAAAATACTCCCATAGATCAATAGAAAAGACAAGTTGGAAGTGAAAAGGGGCATTAATTAGAAAGGACCTTTAGGCATGGGTAATATGTCTTTTTAGTCCCATAACTAGTGTTTGTAGCCCATTATTAAGTCTAAGGGATGTGCTTTGAATTCCCATCATTATTTTTGGGTTTTAGATTTTTATGATTTTTGGATGGGAACCACACCATGCAATGACTTTAACTTCCTTTTATTGGTCAATGGCAAAATGGTGAGAAATCCATAAAAATACTCATGCACTTAAGAGGATAGATAAGTACAAAGAGCATCAAATCTCCTTGGAAGTCATACCCTTATCTATCCATTTAATCCTTCCCAAGTTTGGAAACTACCAAGGTTACAAGTTCGTTAAAAGTTTCATTAAGGAAGGAACCTCATATTTTCAAAATAAGCAACACCATAGAGTTTGTGGATGGGTGGATGACATGGACTCACTATCCTATTTCATGAAAAGAAATCATATCTTAGTTGTCAATATCAAAATTCAAAGATAGAATCTAGACATTAGTAGTCAAATAAAATTATAGTACAAACCACCATCAATTGTAGATATAGCAACACAGTGTCCTATGGTAATAAAGGAAAAGAAGACAAACATAAGAAAAACATAAACCAAAATAAAGTAAAATATAAAAGAAATTGTAAAATATTCAAGAAAGATAAAACATACTAAAGATAGTGTAAAACAAAAAATGGTGTAAAAAAGTGTAAAAATAAAAAATTATAAAACAAAAAAGTGCAAAAACTGAGGAGCCACTTTAATTAGTTAGCATGGATGGCCATCTCCCCCACGACTAAGTTGGAAGGAGGAGATCTAAACTATCAAGCATGCTTCTCCATCGGAGGAGGTGTTGTGATCATTAGCTCTCTTAGGCTCATGGAAAGGTTTAACTTGCTACATGTTGACCAACAGTTTCTTATTTGGGCTTTCAGGTTTGTAGATCAACATGGTCCTAGAAGGAAGGGTTTTATAGATGATGTAAGGTCCTTCCCATAATGTTTGGAACTTAGTTCTTTGTGGCACATGTGTCAGGAATTCATTAGAAAATTGATCAGAAAGTGGGCTCTCCTCCTCTTTATCATCCCATCTCAAATGAGACAAGTGGTCAATGACCACGTTCTCAATTCCCTTCCAATCTACCATTGTAAGATCGAATTCCTATAAGATCACCAGCCACTGTATGACACAGGGGCTCACGGTTGGTTTATTCATAACGAATCGGATTACATTATGGTTTGTGTGCACAAACACCTTGTACCTAAGCACATCGTGCTTGAATCTCTCTAAGGCATATACCACCACCATTAATTATTTCTCTATTATGGTGTAATTTAGTTGTGCACCCACAATGCTTTGACTTACATAATGGATATAGTAAGGACATTTCATCCAACTGTGTGAGCACAGCTTTCAAACCATAATTGGAAGCATCTATCATAATATGAAATGGTCTAGACCAAGTAAGTGCTCATAAAATTGGAGTTTCTATGAGCTTTTACTTGAGTTTCTAGAATGCATTCTCACATTCCTCAGTTCAAATAAATGAAGCATCCTTCTTTGTAAGCTCCACCAATGGTTTGAACATCTTAGAGAAACTCACTATGAAGATCCTGTAGTAGCCAATATGACCAAGGAATGATAGGACATCTTTGATAGTTTTTAATTACTAGGTAATTCCTTAGATTACCCTTATTTTTGTAGGATCCATCTTAATCCATGCTTGTGATATTTTGTGCCCCAAAATAATGCCCTCCTAGATCATCAAATGGCTCTTTTGCTAATTGAGCCGAAGGTTGGTCTCCACACACCTTTTTAGCACTTGCTCAGGGTGGTCAAGGGCCTACTCAAATGTAGCCCCATAGGAGGATAAGTCATCCATGAAGACCTCCACCCTACTACTAATCTACAATTGAAAAATGTTCTAAACAAGATGTTGAAAGGCTGCAGGGGTATTGCATAGACCAAATGGCATCTTTTTGTATGCAAAATTCACCCAGGGACTCATAAATGTTATTTTGGCCTAATCTTCCAACACAATCTGGATTTGGTTATAGCCACTATAATCATTTAAAAAGTTGTAATAGCAATTCCCAAAGATGATGCCCAACATCTAATTCACAAATGGCAACAAAAAATGATCTTTGTATGTCACAATGTTCAATAGCCTAAAGTCAATACAAACCCTTCACTTGCCACCTTTCTTTGGCACTATCACAAGTGGGCTAACCCACTCACCATCTGTAATGGGATAAATGAACCTTGCCTTGAGGAGTTGTTCAATCTCCTCTTTGATGATCTACTTTAGTTTGGGATTCAATTGTTACTACGGCTCCATCTTTGGCTTCATGGAGGCATCTGTATAGATGTGGTACTAGCATATCTATGGATCAATTCTAGTCAGTTCATGATGTGACCAAGTGAGGGCTATTGGCCATTTATTGACCACCTTCAACAACTTCTCTTTTTTTTAGGAGTAAGATTGGCATTGATTATAACTAGCTTGCCATTTTTTAGGAAAACATATTTCATTCCAGCCAACAAAGTTTTCAACTCTAGGGGCTCTTATTTGAAACTTTTAGGGATTTCCAAATCTTCCCAATTGGTGTCATTAGGTTCATCATCAGAGAGTTGGTGAAAAACTTGCTCTAGTTCATCCATGCCTTCAACATAGGCACTTGTTAAGCTCTTAGTTGGTTCCATGCATATTGTTGAACTACTTTTAGGATGAGTTGTTAGCCACTAGGTGCCCTCTTATTTTGTGGTTGTTGCATACAAGCACCTTTGAATTTCTGTCACGCCTTTACATTGTCTACATGCTATGATAGATGTACTTTTGACCAACCATAATTTTTGCACATAATTGCACCCTGTGTCACTATACATGATGCATGGAATGCGCTTTTTCTCTATTTTTCCAAATTCATTTTTCTTGGAAATCTCCAAGGAGAGGTATCTAATTCCCAACCATGCATCAATGATGCTCAACCAAGCCCTTTCCATGATGATTGGAAAGTCCCCCTTACAGTTATCAACATGAATCACCAAAAAGTCAACAAGATAAGACAACCCATAGATGGTGGTCATAATGTCCTCCATCAATCCCAAGGAAATAATGATGGATTGGTCTACCAACTCAAGATAAATGTTGCTCTTCTTGAATGAAGGCAGCCTCTAGGCTTTGTATATCTCATGCGAAATCAAATTCACACTAGAACCTAAGTCTAGAAGAGCTTTGCAAGGCTCATTCCCAATAATTTATAAATAAGGACACTCCCAAGATTAGATCATTTTCAGGGAAGATGGCCAGCCTTTATCCAATCTATGACAACATGGATCAACATCACGGTATGTACTTTGGGAGGTGTTTGGTTTGAAAGGTTTATGAATGGGTTTGCAGAGGATGAGGGAAAGGTAGGGTCATCAACTACAAGTGTATGTAAGGGCTTTGTAGGACTATTGATTCAAAAGAAGGGTCTTTTCAGGGTTTATGTTTTGAACCACTCGATTGAGGAGCCAACTGTAAGTTAATAGCCCTAGTGGCATTATGTTGTTGTGGCTAGGCTTGAATTTTGTCCTGCATTGATGGAGGAAGTGGTAATTGAGTTGAGGATAGAGAGACATGTGTAGAAGAATGAGGAGGGTAATGAAAAAATGGGGATTCCCCTCTTGGAGACTGGAGATTAGGCTTTGTAGTATTCATGAGGGTAGTAGTAATGTTGGAATGAAGCGTGACTAAAAGAGTCACACGAAGTAATGGGCTATTGGACATAGTATCCATATGGATTTGGCTACCGGTAAGGGTACTAATGCCTTGGTGGTGGCCATGAATGGTACTGCTCATAAGTTTGTGGTGGAGATCCACTTGGATGGTAGGGTTTTTGTTGGTCAAACTGCTTGGGGTTGCCTTGAGAATAAGACAACCTTCTGGGTGCTTGCTTTCTTGCCAATCTAGGATTTAAAGAATACACCCCAAACTTCTACAAGTGTGCCACCATAGGAAAACATCTCTTAGGATGTTCATATTGGTAGATGTCACATCCACCATCATCATCTAATTTGGAGTCCACAACCTTCTCTACTACAGCAACCTTGCCCTTACCCCTTTGGTGGGCACGTTCAACTTCCTTCCTTCTCCTGCGATCATGATAACTACTTTGCTCCTTGGATTTCTCTACTATTTTCAAAGTAGTTTGGAACTTCTCATCTAAAGGGTTCTACATTTTTTCTACCTTAGCCAAAATTTCAAA
This sequence comes from Gnetum montanum, assembly GCA_015680685.1. Lineage (NCBI taxonomy): Eukaryota > Viridiplantae > Streptophyta > Gnetopsida > Gnetales > Gnetaceae > Gnetum > Gnetum montanum. The sequence goes on from MNCI01002315.1 coordinate 413,492, forward strand.
AATAGACTTTTGAATTGGCTAGGTCTTTCGCTACACCACTTCATCAAGCAGTGCCTCCTCCTCATTGTTACATAATTGGACCTCCCTTTTGCTGATGAAAGAGTCCTTGTTATATTCTTTTGTACTTTCCCTTTTTCTCAATTCTCCTTCTTCCTTGGCAACCTACTCAATGAGCCTTTGGATCTAATGGACTCTAAGTTCTAAAAGTCTCCCTTGGGCATAAACCCTAAGAGTTCTCCTCATTTCTGTTTGAAGCCCATCTATGATATGGCAAAGCTACTCCCTTTGAGAATAACCATGGCTAGGACATTAGTGTAAGAGAGAAACCCATGGCTATGTCCAAGAGTTCATGTGTTCCTTGTTTCTAACCTTGAATTTTCTTTCTTAGATTGGATACTTAAGAGTATGTCTAATACTTGTCATTGAAGAGCTCAAGCATCGTACTCCATTGAAAAAATGATTTTACCTCCAAAGTCCAATACCAACTTTTAGCTTCTTTAATTAGTATCCTTGGAAACAACTTTAACTTTTGGCATTTGTTTTCAATGTTCTGTAAGGCATAGATATCATGAAAGGCTTAAAGATGGTTTTGTCAATCTAAGTTCTATCCCATTTTGAAATTGGGAATATTTTTCATATCCAACCACTTGATTCTGCTGTCTTTCACATGCCTTGTTTGAATTCTCACTACCTCTACAATGTTCAGCATGTTTCTTCTTGCAAGCAAAGGCTCATCATGGTCATAGCCTCTATGATGGCCATGATGCCCATGATGTCCTCTCCTACTCCTTCTTTCGTGGTGGTGGGCCTCCCTTGATTATCCATGCCCCTGGCCTCTACTAGTATGATGGGCCCTACAATCATCTTTGTCCTGCTAGTCACCTCCATCACAGTCACATCCTCTACGGCTTCGGTTGAAGCTATAGGAGGAAGAAGAGGATGTCAAAGGTAAAGAAGAGCCAGCACTAGCACGGTGCCTGCTACGCTTTCTTCTTTAATCACAACCATGATCATCAAGTCTGTCCACACTCCTACCTTAACTCCTACCTGTAAAGCCTCTATGGTCATGGGATCCATTCTTGCCCAAACTAGGATTGTTTACAGTGGACTACAACTTCTGGTTCAAAGCCCCCTCATCAAAGCCAAGGGGAGAAAAGTCAATAAATTAAGAACCCCCAAAGAAGGGATCCTCTCCATCTTTCTAGATCAGTAGGAACAAGGGGTTATTCAATAATTTTCCTTTCAATGCTTCATAACGCATCTCCTATTGCCAATCTTTCTTGCATTGTGCTTCAGTGGGACGGTAGTCCTGATAGTTGTGATCCTACACAATGTATTCAACATTGAACCCCTGGATGCCCAACCTCATAAGAGTTTGAAGAGGCATCGTAGGAACTGTTTGATCAAGCAATAACACAATGTTGTCCTCCATGTCCCTCCACCACAACTGTTCATCCTGATGTAGAATGAAGGTAAAGTTTGACACATACTCATTGGGATGAGTATATACCACGTTGCATTGATGAGGCATTGGCTGATATGACCCCCATGCCTTTGTTAATTGGATGTATGCTCAAACAGTGGTGGAGAATTAGCCTTGTGAGAAGAATCCATTTTAGTTTACCAAGAAAAATAATGTGCTTATAATATACTTTGTTAGTTAAATGATTAAACTTTTATGGATTCATCACAATTATTTTGAACAATTTCACTAAGTCCTAGATAGTGCACATAGCTAACTAAAGTCCCTAGCAATAGTGGCAATGATGAGCATCGAGTATACCCTATGCCCAACCATATAAATCACTAGCACTCACTAAGTGATCTAGTCAAATTTTGTAGACTTTAGCTCTCTAAGTACATCGATTCTAGGAAATAAATCTACAAATTGTAATCATTGTCTTCTTAGTTCCACTTGTGAGGTGCACATGTATGGTTAAGTGTAACTAAGTGATGAGTAGTGAGGTACCCCTATGCCCAACCATACGAATACAAGCATTCACACATGATCCGATCAAACTCCACGGACAAGCTAGTTGTGGTATCTAGATAGTTACACGTTGATCGCAATTCGCTGTCTTCCCACCTGGACTAGTATTTGCTTTGTCACATATGGTTTAGTCCAGAGTGAGGCATATGATTTGATCCTAAATTAGTGCTACTCCTAGAGACAATGGAAGATAATATTAATTAAACTAATGAGCAATAGGAAATGAAGTCTAAGCTAGCCTAAGTGCGATGAGTATCCGTTCCTTAATCATCCGCACACATCTTGGACCTCGTGCACGACTACTACTGGGATTACCAAGTCGTACTCATTCCACATTTAACAATAGGAATAGTAAATGATGATAAATAAATATTAACTAAGAAAGCAATAAATAACAAAAACAATTAACAATTAAATTAAACAATTAAACTAAGTGAATGCTGCAATGATGAAGTAATCTCAATCTTTATTGCCGATCATGTGCGTGTCCAAGTACGTCACACTCGAATAAAGGTTCCGTACAATTACAAGCATCACACTGCGGGCATGCACTTGGAAAATAATCTAACTTCTACAGAAAAAAACTGAAAGAGTCTAGCTACAAATGACAAAAGGATTTTAAATGAGGCGGAGGGCCCTCTTATTTATAGCCCAAGATAGGTGGCTGCATAAATGAGGCCCCATCGACGCAGCAAGGCCGCGTCGACGAGGCTGTGTCGACACATCGACTTAATGACACTTCATCATACCCCCATGACTGAGTAAAAACTCGTCCTTGAGTCAAAGTGAGGAACAAGCTTAATTGAATACATAGTGGATAGGTATGGGATTATTGACTAACTAGAAATTTATTCATGTCGCAGTGGAGAATTAAACAAAATTTGGACAAAGACACAAAAGATAAAACTGGCGGAACTCATGGGGTTCCTGAAAGTGGTGGCTCCTCCATGGGTGCCTTTCCTTTGTTCTGTGTGCCAATCTTCTGAGATTGATACCATTGAAGAAGCACCTGACGTTTCTCCTCTTCTATTTGAGGATTATGAGTCGTCCATGCTGATGTTCCAATGTTTGATGGAGTTGGCACTTTTCATGGCCACGGTAGCTACGGGAACACTTGATTGGCCTTGACATGCCATGCCACAAATAGCCATCATTCCTCTTCATAGGCTTAGGCCTTTACCTCTCCTCCCTTTGCTTGGATAGATTATGCAGTAACAAGAGTTTTATGATGGATGCTGAATGATTACTGTCTGCTCTACATGTTCAGCATGAGGTCCTTGGCCTCTACCTCCCCTAGGTCATTCGATTGCACCTTGAGAAGGTCCTCCTTGTTGTCTCCTTTTAGGGGCCATCTATAATCACACAAAAGAGTTCAATGATTTCATACCTTACTCATTGCCTTTAATAAATGTTGAATTCCTTACTTAGTGTGATTTTAAAGTTAGATATTTTTCAAGGAAGTTTCCCTAAAATTTTAATGTCAAACCTGGTTTTGAGGAAAATTTGATAAAATAATGACAACGGAAAGAATAGGTTTGACAGTGAAATACTCGGAGGGTATAAGATGATGTGGTGGTGTGTAACAAATACAAATTACAAAAGTTACGCAAGTGGGTCCTCCCCAAAGCAGGTTCCAACCTATATGCCCTTGCGTAACCACACCTTATGATGTCCATAGGCATTAGAAGGGTTAAATGTAATCTATACCAATGCAACAAAACACACACATGTTAAAACCACCATAATGAGATATGAATTCAATGCTACACAAGACATGAGTCACAAATACATGAACAACGAGATGGAATGAATTGGAGAAGGGATTGCAGAGATTGGGATGTGAGGTAACTGACTCAGGGCACAATGAATCCTACATGTAAAGCATGATTAACATGTCATTAACCCATCATTCCAAGATCAGGACCAAGTCCATTCCTCTAAATAGTGACATCGCATTGTTTCATCCCATGATGAGCAACTATGAGAGTACCATAACAACAAGGCGTACGATCACTTGGCGTTTTGTTCAAGGGAGGAGTTATTTTTGTTTTGTGGCACTTCCTTTTTCTTCTTTTTGCCTCTTTTCTTTTTTTTTTCTTTTTTCACTTCACTAAATCTAGAGAAATCACCAACCTTCAAGCATGGGTGCATGTCTTTCTAGTGGGACCCCCTAGAACAGTATTTGATTTTTGAGTGCCCTTTTGATTACTCTTACTCCCATTTTTCATTAGATCTACAAGGATCTTAGTACAACCACGTTGCATGATAACTCCCACAAACATCACCAAAGAGAATCCGCAAATCCCCTTGATGTCACATCCCAATCATTCCCTCTTGGTCCATCCTTCTTCATTCTGGGCACAATGAACACAGAATTAATTTTAAGTTTCAAGAATGTCAAGAATATCACTGTACCCTCGAACAGAACCTCTTATTTGTATAATGGATGAGTGGGTGTAATGGGCTCACTGTCGAAATAATTGATCACCGAGACTTGATAGCATAGAATAACACCTCAACCAACGAGCCACATGAGTATTTTATTAATGGATGAGATTACTCATAAAAAGATAAAAATAAAAAAAGATAAAACAATAAATTAAAAGGGTGAAAAACTGGAAAACAAAAAGTTGAAAAATTAAAGAAACAGAAAAACATTTATTAATTCTGTGTTGTTAGAATGGAGGATACCCTCCATAGCTAAATGGTTGAGCATGGCTAGAATTAATAAATGGAAGGTTGGGATCCTTGCATGTTGGAAGTATTGGGACCCAGTCATACTTACCCCATTGGGGTTCACACACTTGATTAGGGTTGACATAGTGGGGCAAGTTATAATATGTGGTTAATTTATAAGGAGTTGACCCACTATGGTACTTGTGACCATAAGATGTTATGCAAGGATCAACATGTTTTCCCATGTGGCAATATTCATTGGGCCCCATGGTGGTTGGAGTGTTGATTGGTGGCCTAGATAGAGTAACATGAGGCATCAGGTTTGAAGAGGAAGATGCACCATAGTGTTGGATTTGTGCTGAGTTGGCGGATGCAGTGGTTTCTGAATTGTGGTGTCCCTTTCAACGGTCACGTATAAAGAAGGGACGCCTTCGACGTTGTGAAGGACCTCCACTGCTGTTGACAATAGCAGCACAAGTAACGTTCATAGGTTGATGTTGTGGTGCATAATCTTCTGGCATAGCTAGTGGTGATGTAGAAGGGGGTGAAGTACGAGAATATTGAGGTTGAGGAGAAATGTAAGGCACATGAGGTGGTGATCTTGTTGGAGGGACATGGGTGGATAGTACTCGAGAGAATGATAACGATGAGGTGAGGTAGAGGATGCTGATCTCGTTGGAGAAATAGGGTGTTGAACATAATAAGCATTTGGTGCTGCAACATACGAAGGGTATGGTCTAGTTGGCGGTGGCCTCCCCCACGATTGAGGTTTTTGCCACTGTGGTTGGACACAATATTTGTGTACGAACTCTGGATGTAACATTCCTTCCCAATTCTCATGTAAATGTGACAAGATTGGGCATTGACCTTTGGGGTGATTGTACAATCAAATATTACATTGATATGTGAAATTGGTAGTTGAGTTCTTATTCTTATTCTCTTCTACCCTTCGTTTCAATTGTCACGTGGTGTCCTATCCTGTTTCTCGATTTGGCATAGTTTTTCCTCTAATAATGTTGGCATATTCTCCACATCTTTCATGTACCCAATCTGTCATCTTATTGATCTTTGCCTCAATTTCATCTAGTGATTGTAGGATTGGCAAAGATGATTCCACCTTCTTGAAGTGAGTTGATTTCTCCTCTTCATGATCATGGACCCTTGTTAAGTTAAGATTTTGGTCCTATTGAGAACTTTCAACATTCTTCGATTTGGCTATTTCTCCTTCTTCTTTTGCTATCCGCTTGATAAGCTCTTGGAATTGATGGGTTTGTAGCTCATATAGTTGACCTTGGGTGTACATCCCTAGGGTCTCCCTTGTTTCATTACAAAGCCCATCTATGATATGGTACATTAGCCTTTCCTCGGAGAACCCATGGCCTGGGCAGTTGTTTAACAATGCATAATATCTTTCTAAGGCCATGTCCAAGGGTTCATGTTGCACTTGTTTCCATTCTTGGATTTGTCTTCTCAAGGCTGACACTCTTGCATAGGTTTGATATCTTTCGTTCAAAAGTTCTACCATTGTCAGCCAACGTCGAATTGATTTTGGTTTTAACAACCTATACCATACTTTTTCTTGGCCAACGAGTGTCAAAGGAAAGAGCTTAAGCTTTTACCACCCATTATCAATATTTTTCCATGTACAGGCATCGTAGAAGGCTTGTAAATGTTGTTGCGGATCTGAATCATAGCCTCCTGAAAACTTGGGAAAGTTGTTTAAATCAAGCATGGGTAGACAACTTTCCTTACGATGCCTGCGGGCTATTCGAACAGTCTCATGTATTTTCGTTAAGCTTGTAGTGGCCAATAGGGGTTCATCGTCATCGGGTAAGTTATGCTTTCATGCGTTGGGATGATGTTGTCTTTGTTTATGTTTATAAGAAACCCCCACCTCGGGTTGCGTACTCCAATCTTCATTGTCATATATTTGTTGGTTCTCCAATGAATTTCCTCACTAGATGTGGCATTATTATAGTCTTGTAGGAGAGACATGATTGTAATTTGTGTGTGATTTAATTAAATTTAATTTAATTTCTTTTCTAAAGGATATATCATTAATACTTGTTACAGCGATCTTGTATGATATAACTAATCTAGATAACTAGCACCATCCCTGGCAACAACACCTATGATGAGCGACTAGGTACCCCTATGCCCAACCATACAAATACGAGCGTTCACGCACGATCCAGTCGAACTCCATAGACAAGCTAGTTGTGGTATCTAGATAGTTACACGTTGATCGCAATTCGCTGTCTTCCCACCTGGACTAGTATTTGCTTTATCACGTATGGTTTAGTCCAGAGTGAGGTGTATGATGTGATCCTAAATTAATGCTACTCCTAGAGACAATGGAAGATAATATTAATTAAACTAATGAGAAATAGAAAATGAAGTCTAAGCTAGCCTAAGTGCGATGAGTATCCATTCCTTAATCATCCACACACATCTTGGACCTCATGCACAACTACTACTGGGATTACCAAGTGTAGATCCTAGGTACGCTGCTGGGTTACCAAGTAGTCACACTTAAATGCTCGTGATTAAGTCGTACTCATTCCACATTTAACAACAGGAATAGTAAATGATGATAAATAAATATTAATTAAGAAAGCAATAAATAACAAAAAAATTAACAATTAAATTAAACAATTAAACTAAGTGAATGCTGCAATGATGAAGTAATCTCGATCTTTATTGCCGATCATGTGCGTGTCCAAGTACGTCACACTCGAATAAAGGTTCCGTACAATTACAAGCATCACACTGCGGGCATGCACTCAGAAAATAATCTAACTTCTACGAAAACAAACTAAAAGAGTCTAGCTACAAATGACAAAAGGATTTTAAATGAGGCGGAGGGCCCTCTTATTTATAGCTCGGGATAGGTGGCTGCGTAAACGGGGCCCCGTTGATGCAGCAAGGCTACGTCGACGGGGCCACGTCAACGCGGCCTCGTATATGCGGCCCTGTCGACGCATCGACTTAATGACACTTCATCACTAAGGTACATAATTTTTATCATTTTATATTTTATCATTTTAATCACCTAAGTGCTAGAAAATAAAGTAATGAATGTTTAAATAATCTAATTAATCTAATAACTAACTATCACTTAACTAATCCTAACATAAGCATCCATTCCCGCTTTCTGTACACATCCTAAACATGTTGCAATGCTACTGGGTTACCAAGCATTAGGTGCTACTAGGATTACCAAGTGTTAATGTATACTCAAAGTGGTTGTGCTTATGTTTGTTACTTAATTGATGAATAATTACTTAATTAGAATTCATTAAAGTAAAGTGCATGAATAATAAATGCATAAGGAAATATTAATCTATTCGAAGTGCTACAAAGTTTGATCAGAAAAGCTCATCTTTATTATTGTTCAAGCTTAGGTGCTTAGGTACATCAGTGCTTGAATAAAGATCTATACACTTCTTTGACTTCTACTACAAGCACTTAGAAAATATTCTAACTTTCGAAAGGAAAAACTGCAAGAGCTTTCCTACAACTAATGAAAAGATGACATATATGCGTCAAGTAGGCACACATTTATAGTTGATGACAAGGTGCCACCTTGATGGGTACTCGTCAATGTAGCAAACCCTACATCGATGTGATCCCATTGATGGGGTCACGTCAACTGCACCCCATCGATGTAGCCCAAAAACTCACACTTTATCAATGTCCATGCCTAATGATAAAGTTCCAATAATGAATGGCTTTTTTGTTAAGTTTTATAAGCACTTTTGGCCTTATATTAAGTTTGCTTTGTATGCTATGTACTAGCTGGTTGTACATAGAGGATTACTTGGATAGATTCTCAATAGTTGTACTATTAAACTATTGCCAAATTAAGCAAACATTTGTTTGATGAAGACTTGACACTCTATTACATTACTTGGAATTGCATATATAAGTATTGCTAAAGTAGTAGCTTCCAAGCTTAAAAGGCATATCTTTAAGTTGTTAATTGGGGAAAATATGTTTTGTCCCTAGAAAATACAGTTTGAATAATGTTCTAACAACTACTAAAGCTATGAATTGGGATAAATAATATGGATAGCATTCCTTTGTTCTTAAATTGAATTTTCATAAAGCTTATGATTATATTGAATGACATTTTTTACTAATAACTCTTGAGCATATGGAGTTAGGGAGCTTAGTTATCGATCATGTTTTGCTTCTTCTTACTAATCCTTCAGCTAGAATCTCTATTAATGAGAAACTATATGATGCATTCTTTTTGTAAAAATCTATCAAGGTTGTCCTCTTGCCCCTTTGTATTTATTATTTTAACTAGTGTTTTGGGCTATGTCTCTGATTTTGAATCTAAAATGGAAAATATTTGTGATGTTTTTCTTTCTTTCAACTTGGGTTGCATTAATATTAATCAATTTGCAGATGATACATTTCTCATGCTATAATAAGATTAGTCAAAGATTCAAAAACTTATCAATATTATTCAAACTTACGATGATGGTTTTGGCTCAAGAGTTGATAGAAAAAAATATAGTAACATTAACTATTCTTATAGACCTCTTAATCCCAACATCCAAAATGTAGTTTGAAAATGAATAGAACCATGAGACCTTTAAACTTCTTAGCATACCTCTTGTTCTTATATCTCATATTTTACAATCATTAACTATTTTTATGCATAAAGTTCTATAGAAAGTAGAAAAGTGGTTTAAATGTCATCTCTCTTTTTGGAAGAATTATTGTAACAAAGCATATTTTTTCTTTCACTCATGTTTGTTACTCTTCTTTCTTAACTCCAAAAAAAATGCAACTACATAAAGATTAAATGGATTACTACATGTTATGTTTAGAAAGATAATTATTTTCATCATAACTTTACTCAGTTTAAGTGGAACATTTGTCCTCTTCCCAAAGAGGAAGGTGAACATGGAATTAGTAGCCTTTATGACAAATCATTAGCTTTATTTGCAAAATAGATTCTTGGGGTTGAATGGTTGATAAATTAGAAAATTTATTAGTAATGAGATATTTTATCTACGATGTCGTAGATACGTTATCGTATAAAAAATATCGCAGGGTGCATGGTAGCATATAAAAGCAACACTTAGGTGCATGGATCAGCAATAGATTTGATAACATAGTAGCAAAACTCTTTCAATTTGTTTTCATAATTTTAGCTTTCAGTACTTAGCAATGTGTGCCTGCAATGTGATGTTAAGTGATTGATCGGAGTCTCTATTCGAGTGTGATGTACTTGGACACACTACATGACTAGAAATAAAGATGGAGATTACTTTCCATCATTATAGCAATACTTAGTTTTATTTTTGCTTTCATTTCGTTTAATGTTTACTATTTTCATACTTATTAATTTACTTTCAATGCACTTAACTATCCTTATTGTTAAGCAGAATGAGTACGATTGATCTCAAGCACTTAAGTGCAGCTACTTGGTAACCCAAAAGTACTATCACTTGGTATGCCCAATAGTGTGGTACTTGGTAATCTCACTAGTAGTTACATGAAGTCCAAGGTGTGAATGGAAAATCATGACTGGCTACTCATTACATAGGCTAGATTAGATTCATTTACTAATGTTCGTGGCCGTTTGGGACGTGACTGCTAACGAGTGTCCTCGAACAAGATTTAGGTGCTTGCTGGTCTCTGGCAACACCAAGGCCCAGATACCTCCAAATAGACTTAGTAGTTAATGTGAGTATGTGTATGTACTGTTATGAAAAATAAAACGATTGGGTTGTATGTAAAACTATAAATGACTTATCTTAAAGAGATTCAGCCAACTTTGCAAAGTACTGTGAGTTGTTGAGAGTTCCTATTCTGTTCAATTACCTAGTCTATGCGGTCCTTATAATACCTACTTGTAACAAATAAAGTTTTGCAAAAACATTTGAGCACAACTCTGCGAATCTACTTCTAATTTTCCCCAGAGAAAGAGATAGTTCCACAAGAAAACGAGAAATAGAGTGAGATTCAATGGAAACAGAAAGAAGAGAAAAAGAAAGCAGATTTGTGTAAAGATCTCAAATGTTTAAACAAGGTAAAATGATATAAGTAAACACTTCGCAATAAAGTTATCCCAAATTCAATAACTACGAATTGTTCAAACTTCCAAGGCTCAAATAAGCAATTTCTTCAAGACAATCCTACTATACTTCCAAAAAAAAATTTGCTGCATAAACTATCACATACCAGATTCTATTTTGGCTAGATAATGGATGTCAACAATTGCATTCAACAGAACCTTCAAAAGACTTGAAAATTTATGATTGAAATACCACGGAGATTCACTTTAAAGATAAAAGAAGCTATTCTGGTCCTATCAAAATACCAAAGATTTTTTGAACCCTCTTGACTATTGAATCGTTTAACGGCTTGACTACATGCAGAGGCTCTCTTACAACAATCTTAATAGTGATTCTTATAGATTGCACAATAATAAAATTCACTACTAAAATGCTCTTAAGGCTTTCAAACACAAGCTCTTCTATGGCAAAATTTTAATAGAAATTTTCTATCATGCAACAAGAACAATAAGAGCAATCTAAAAATCCCAAAATTACTTGCCAAGCATGATACTATCTAAACCACTAGCTAAACAATTTAAGCAAAATACAAATAAGCATAACTCACAGGATTATGACAAAGAGGCTGAAATGTTGTCTTTAACAAGTCATCTTACAAGCAATCTTTCACAATGTCATCTTTACAAATGCTCTTCTTTACAAATGCTCATTCCACTGATTCAGTTGTGCACCTATCTCGCTATGTCTTTGTGTCTCTATAGCTGCACTTGATGGATTGGTAATGATGATGACGGACACGTTGGTGTCGGGCGCTGCTGTGTTTGCAATTTCTGTTTGCAGGTTCATCACTGCAAGAATCCAGATGTGAAAACATTTTCGTTGTGTGCCAAGCTTTGTCTTAGGGTTTATGTTTAATATTTCACGTCTTCTCATTGTTGTTTGTCATATCCTGCATTTGAAACAAAACAGAAACCCTGCTATGTTTTTCTTTTTGTGTGCAGACTCCATTCTCTGAACACTACAGATCATAGAAGGAGATCTTATTTTTCTTTGGTTACAGCAGCAAATGATAAACGCAATTTGGGATTGCAACTGCTTGAAATTTTTGCCCAAATTCACCTAAGGCTTCCTGCGTTTTTCTTTCTAAATTTTTTTATTCAATTTGTGAATCAGGGACAGCTGTTGTATGATTTAGGTGCTAATATTGGCAAGATTTTGATATATTCTTGATTCTTGTCTTGTTGTTTTTATTCTAAAACCATTACTCATAACTTGTTCTTGTTTTTCTAGTTTTCATTGCTGATTCAAATGCAGAGTATATACAAAGTGTTTGAAAAATTTCCTTTTGCCAATGTCTCTACTTTTGTTGTTAAAAAAAATTTAATAAACATTACTGTGACATCCAATTCTCAATTCTTGTATATACTGCTAACTATATTTTAACTCTTATTCTTTTTCTCTCTTCTTCTTTTTGTTATGCACTTCATATACACAGCACATGAACAAATTGCTTTATGAAGAATACTATAATTTCCAATGAACAGTTTACTATCAATTGCAGTTACTTGGATTCTTCATTTCTTTCTTCTTTAAATTTAGATGCTATTTCTCTTTATCCACAAGCTAAAATTTTGTTTATTCTGACAGAGTAAAGCATTCTATATGCATTTTCTTGATATTTTATAGCCTTTCCTCCAATCTTTCAGTATCTAAAATTGCTTTGCAATGGATCTTTAAAAGCTCCCTTATGAATTTAGTGAGAAAACATAGTTAATAGTTTGTGGAATTCTTGCCACTTCTCCAACTATGAATAAGAGAGTACTAAAAACTGCAAAACCTTTAATTAATTTTATCATGCCAACCTGTTCCATGAAATGGCCAAAATGTGCCAACAACTAACACTTAGATTTAGAAACTATTACTTTTACTTCATATTAGCCAAGAGCAATATGGCTAATACAACATCATTTATCATATACCTCATCGTGAGTTAAACCATACACATTGAATTTACCAGCTCACATGGGAAGACAACAATTACAAACTCTAACCAATTACTTGCATAGTCACATTTCCTTGTCTACAAAATTTAATTAAGATCATACATAAACACTCATATCTTGTATGGTTAGGTGTTGGATACTCCACCACTCATCATTTGAGTCGTTGCTAGGGATAAGTCAACGTTATGCAAAGTAACTAATTTTTCAAAGTTTGTTGTATCTGAAACTTAAAGTCAAATCTAGCAACTATAAGTAAAGCACACTTTTAACATAAACCATCTAAAACTACAATATGACTTCACATAATAATCAACCATCACTTGCCAAGAAGACAAGAAGAAGTAGTGATAGAATTGTTGATGAAGAAGAATGGGGAATACCAATATAGATACAAATCACTTATGTTCACACTGATTCGTACCATCCAAACTTTACTTTCATCTTCCATCAGGACAAGCAAATGAGATGCAGAGACATACAAGGCAACATAGTCCTATCTCCGAAATGTGTAGCATTGAACATGCTACAAACTACTCTAAAGAGAATGCATTTGGACTAGATTTAGGTAGGGTATCATGTGACTCAACACATGACCAAACCCTATGAACCCATAAAGAAGTAGATGAGAAGAGATGCTACCATGGAAATCAAACATGTCTATAGCAAAGGGAAGTAGACTAACACTTTTTCTATCATAGAAGAAGTTGATGTTAATAAATTCATTCCAAAACAACCCCACTAGAACCATGAGGAGCATTCAAAGATACTTGTCATTAGACTAGAGGAACTTGTTAAGGCCCAACTTCATTCTTGATGAGCGGCAAGGTACCCCTATGCTCAACCATACGAATACGAGCATTACACGCAATCTGGTCGAACTCCAACGACTAAGTGCTTATGCACTTTCACAGAACAAGAATGGGTTAGGTGATCGTTGTCTTCCCAAGCTTACTCATATGGCGCAATTGTATGGTTAAGTAAACTTGAGGTATATGATTTTTATGCTTTTTATGTTTTATGTCCTAGTGCTAAAAAGGAAGAAATGAAATAATTAAGTAACTAATTTAATTTAACTAATTAGCTAGGTTCTAACTAGTCCTAACACCAGCATTCGTTCCCACTCTCCGTACACATCCTAAACTAGTGTAACACTACTGCGATTACCAAATGCTAGTCGTTAGTGGGTTACCAAGTGTTCCACGTATGCTCGAAGTGGTTGTACTGAGTGTGCTTACTTGTTAAAAATTAACAAATCAATAAAATAGAAAATTAATTAATGAAAGCATTGAATAACTGTAAATAACATTAAATGCAATAAATAAGCTATTCTGAATGTTGCAAGGTTTATCACAAAGATCATCTTTATTTCCAAAAACAAGGTGTGCTTAGGTACATAATTCTCAAATAAAGATTCGTTCACTTTATGACTCCTATTACGAACACTCAGAAATAATTTTAACTCTAGAAAGGGAAAACTGGAAGAGTTCGGGTAAGGGACTACGAAACTAATTGCGAAATCAAGTGCCCTCATCTTGTATTTATAGGTGATGATACAAGCTCTGATATCACATGTCTGATATCACTTTGGCATCTCCGATATCATGTACCCAATATCGGGGATCCAATATCAGGGGTTTCATATCGCAATTCATCATGCCCCCACAACTAAATGAAAACTCATCCTTGAGTTTCTTACAAAATATTTGGGAGGTATGGGATTATTAACTGAACGACAACTGATGGTGACATGGAATGACAAACTCAAAGTGCCTAGTGAACAAATCAACAAACATGTTATAGCATTGATGTTCATAACCATTGTGGTAAACATTGTACATAAATGACATCCAGACCCTCATTTGACAGCTTGAAGAGAGAAAGAAAAGAAAATGAGGTGCATTGCTGCCGATGTCAAAAATGTGCACACCATTGTTCATTCATGACCACATGATCAAGCTTGTTCCTTGCGTAAACACTCCAGCTCCAATCCATCCTAAGTGCTCCCTCCTACCCTAGTCTATTGTTCATGTGTTCGCTATCTACACACACAACTCAATCACAAATTAGCAAGGATAAATAAGAAAAAATGCCATTGATACCTTGCCTCAATATGAAGCACATTGGCTAGGTTGTGGGTATGGAAGATACTGAGTTAGAGGTTTATAATTGATGACTATCCAAGGTGTAGGGGTGAGATAAGTAATGGAATGGAAAAGTTTGTGATAGGACACCCACGAGTAAGAGCGAACCTCCAGTAGCGATAGGGTGGAAAAACTAAAAGAACAAGAAAGGTGAGAGAAATAACAATGGTGAAGCCATTAATACAAAACAAAAATAGATGTTACTAATGGGGTGAATGAGAAATAGTTGATTATAAGAAATGTTTTTAAGGAAAAGAACTTAATAAGTGCACCAAAACAGAATGCTAGTGGATTCTCCCCAAAGCAGGCTCATGCCCGTAATGCCTTGACAAACCCATAAATCAAAGAGTCCATAGGCTCTCGGAATGACATATGGAAATAATGGTTAAGAACTTACCCACCAGAGTTTACTAAAGGATAACAATGTGGCAACCAAGATATAGATTAATCATAAAACTAGAAATGAGGTGGGATATGGAAGGTAATACTAAAAAAGAGGAGATAATGGAATGGGATCCCAAAATCAAGGTTGTGTAAAGTCCCTTGTGTAGTGTGTGATTAAGGTGACTTAATAAAATTTGGCCCAAATCCAGATTAAAACTAACCACATCTAGTGACCTCGCATCAACACACTTGACCAATCCATCCTTGTGAGGCAACAAGAATGTGTCCATAGAGCCACCACCATTCCAACAAGAGAAAGATAGAGGAGTAAGAAGTGAGAAAGGGCCTTAGTTAGAGACAACCTTCAGGCATGGGCAACATGTCTTTCCAGTGCCATAACCAATGCTTGTAGCACATGTTTCTTATTATGTCTAAGGGGTGTGCTTTGAATTACCACTAGTTGTTTATTTTTGTTTTTTCTTCTTCCTTCTTTTTTTTTTTTTTTTTGCATGAGAAGCATACCATGCAAAGACTTATTTGATTTAGTCAACTTCATGATATTTGTTCAAGAGTGGAATGGCAAAAAACTTATGAAAAACATCCAAGAACCCAAGAGAATAGCCAGCACAAATGCATTGAATCCTCTTAAGGTCACACCCTTTTCAATTCATTTGAATATTTCCTTGGTTAAAGAATACCAAACCACCAATTCATTAATAAGTTTACTTAGAAAAAGGGATAGTACAGTTCCAAGATCAAGGGAGACCATAGAGATGAATGGATGAATGGATGACGTGGACTCATTACTTAGCATATCAAAAGAAATCATATCCTAGTATCAACATTAAAAGTTAAAGGTAAAAACCAAACATTAGCAATCAACACCATTATAGTACAATCCACCATTATGAGCACTTATTAGATGACGAGTGAAAGTAATTTAAACAAAATGTAATAGAAAAAGAAATAGTAAAAATGTTAACGATGGTGTAAAACAAAAACAAGTAAAGATGAAAAATGTGTAAAACAAAAAGGATAAAAGAACTGAGGGGTTTAGAATGGTTAGCATTAGTGGCCATCTCCCCCACGACTGAGTTGGAAGGAGGAGATCTGAAATAATGAGAAAGGTTATCCATTAATAGAGGTAGTATTAGTATTGGCTACTTAAACTCATTAAGGATTTCCAACTTCCCCCAGTTGGTATTTTCGGTATTAGTACTTGGAAGTTGGCGATGGACTTGCTCTAATGTATCTATGCTATCAATGTAGGTGCAAGTCAAGCTCTCAGTTGGTTCCATGCATATAGTTGAATTGCTCTCTTGGTTAGCTGCTAGCCACTGGGTGCCTTCCTGTCTTGTGGCTGCTGCATACAGGCATCTTTGTATGTTAGTTATTTGTGCACACTAGTTGCGTGCAGGCAATTTAAAAGTTGTACGAACTAGGACTTCTGCACGTAATTACATCTTGTGTCACTATATGCGATGCATGAAACTTTCTTCTTCTCAATCTTTCCGAACATATTTTCCTTTGATATTTTTAGGGAAAGATCACGTATTCCTAGGCAAACATCAATTGTGCTTAGCCATGCTCTTCCCATAACGATTGGGAAATCCCCCTTACAGTTGTTGACTTGAATCACTAGGAAATTGGCTAAATACGACCACCCACAAATAGTGGTAATACTGTCCTCCACTATTCCTAATGGAACAGTGATAGATTGGTCAACCAACTCTAAAAGAATGTTAATCTTTTTTAGTGGAGGCAGGTTTTAGGCTTTGTACATTTCTTGAGAGATTAATTTAACACTGGAACCTGAATCCAAAAGAGCTTTGCAAAGCTCATTTCCAGCGATTTGCAAATATATAAGAGGACTCCCAGGATCAAAGAATTTCCTAGGAAGATGGCCAACTTTAATCCAATCAGTGATAGCATGAGTCAACATGACCATCTACGTTAAGTGCAGTCTTTGGTTTGAAGGAAGCTTCAAAGATTCGAATGATGGTGAGGCCTTTGGAGAATTAGACACTTGTGGTGGTAAGGACTTGGTCGGACTGTTGGTTCTAAAGAAAGGTCTCTTTTTTGTGTGGTTGTTTGAACCAACAGTAGGTTGAGGGTTAATAGCCCTTGTAGCATTACGTTGCTACGGTTGGGTAGGGAGCTCACCCTGCATAGCTGGAGCAGGTCGTAATGGAGCTAAGGGTGGAAGAGATGCAGTTGGATGAGAAGGATAGTATGTTTGTGAAACATCACCCCTAGGAGAATGAGTTCTATAGTACTCGTGGGTTTGGTAGTGAGGCTGAGGAGTGACGTGACTAGTGGAGTCACGTGGAGAGATCGACTATTGCAAGTAGTATCCATACAAGTTAGGTTAATGGTAAGGGTACTATTGATGTGGTGGTGGCATTCCCCATGATTGTGGGTGTTGCCACTGTTGATACTATTCATTTGGTTGTGGTGGAGCTCCACTTGGATAATACATCAAGGGTTGGTGGAACTACCTTGGGTTACCTTGAGGATAAGGTAACCTTCGAGGTGTTTGTCGTATGTTTAATCATGGGTTTACTGCATACACCCCAGACTCTTGCAAATGTGACACTACTAGGAAACATCCCTTAGGATGGTCATATTGGCATATCTCACATCTGCTATCATTGTCTGTGTCTAAATACACAACCTCTTCAATGACGGCAACTTTGCCCTTACCTTTGTTACGTGCATATTCAGCTTCTTTCTTTTTTCTCCTCTCTCGATCACTACTTTGTTCTCTAGACTCCTCTACTATTTTTAGAATGGTTTGAAATTTATCATCTAGGGAGTTCCATATTTGATCTACCTTTGCCGATACTTCTAATGTAAATTTTTGAATGGGCAAAGTTTTCCTATTCACCATCTCTTCAAGAGGTGACTCTTCTTCATCTTCACAAAATCTAACTTCTTTTTTTCAAAGGGAAGGATCTTTGTTGTATTCTTTCGCACTTTCTCTTTTCCTTAACTCACCTTCCTCCTTGGCAACTTGCTCCAACAATCTTTGTACTTAATGGGCTCTAAGCTCAGATAGTCTTCCTTGGGCATAAGTCCCAAGGGTTCTTCACGTTTCGTACCTAAGCCCATCTACAAGATGGTGTAGTCATTCTCTCTATGAGTAACCATGGCCAGGGCAATGATGTAATAATGCATAATATTGACCCATGGTAGCATCCAAGGGTTCGTGTCCTCCTTGTTTCTATCATTGGATTTGCTTACGCAGGTTGGACACTCAGGAGTACATTTGATACTTATCGTTGAACAGTTCTAACATGGTACTCCATCGATGAATGGATTCCATTTCTAAGGACCGATACTAGCTTTCTGCTTCCTTGATTAGTTTCCATGAAAATAACTTGAGTTTTTGCCACTCATTTTCTATGTTTTGCAATGCACATGCATCGTGAAATGCTTGTAGATGGTTTTGAGGATTAGCATTGTATCCCCCTTCAAATCGTGGGATGTTATTCATGTCTAATCTTTTGATCCTGCTATACTTTTGGTGCCTTCTTTGGATCCTAACAGCCTTAGTTATATCTAGCATACTTCAAGTAGCGAGTAGGGGTTCATCGTGATCATATTGTCTATGGCGTCTTTGATGCCTCTGTTGTTCCCTACTCTCCCTCCTTTTGTGGTGTGTTTCTCTAGAATGCCCTCGTCCCCTTTCTTGACTCTTTTGTCTATGATTCCTATTTTTTCTACCATCATCCTTAGGGTCTTTTCCCTTACGACTGCATTCAAATCCTAAAGGAGAGGGGAAAGGAGATGATGAAGGTGAAGAGGAAGGAGGACTGGCACCATGATGGTGCCTACTACCTTCTCTTCGATGGTCGTGGCCTCAGTCATGGTTACGATCAGAATTTCCATCTTTGTCATGTGTTTAGGTTCCTTTTTCAAACCCTTTGTGTCCACCGGTACCAGAATCTGGGTTATGGATAGTTGAGTGAAGATTCTGACACACAACCCCTAGACCGAAGTTAACGGGAGGAACATCGTTTTGTGGAAAACCTCCCAAGGTAGGTTCACCACCCTCATTTTCACTTAGGACATTCAGGATGTCCGGAGACCACTTCTCCTTCATAGATTTGTGATTTCTCTCCTGTTGTAGGTCCCTTTGATGTTGTGCCTCCATAGGTCAATACTCTCTCGAGTTGTGTTCATGCACAACGTATTCTATCTATAAGTGCTACATGCCAATTCGTGTGAGAGCACGAAGAAGCATGCTTGGGATTGAGTGATCAAGAGGTAACACTATATTACCTTCTAAATCATGCCAACGTAGTTGTTCATCCTAGTGAAGGATAAAGGTAAAGTCTGGTACATACTCATCAGGATGAATGTATACTAAGCGAAACTATTGGGGTACTGGCGGATTATCCTATATACTCCACCTCTAATTGTTCATTGTGTTGGACCTAGACGGTGAAGCACTTTTTTAAGAAGAAGGAGACATGATTAATTATTCAATGTGTAATACTCTTCTCCTTTTGATGATTCTGGGGTCACTAACCCTAAGGGTTCATTCCAACGATGGGATGATTCCTATGTTCTAATTAGTGCACAAACAACAAAGTCCCTAGCAGCGGTGCCAATGATGAGTGGTGAAGTACCCCTATGCTCAACCATATGGATACAAGCATTACACGTAATCCAGTCGAACTCCAAGGACTAAATGCTTATGCGCCTTCACATAACAAGGATGGGTTAGGCGATCATTGTCTTCCCAAGCTTACTCCGATGGCGCGATTGTATGGTTAAGTAAACTTGAGGTATATGATTTTTATGCTTTTTATGTTTTATGTCCTGGTGCTAAAAAGGGAGAAATGAAATAATTAAGTAATTAATTTAATTTAACTAATTAGCTAGGTTCTAACTAGTCCTAACACCAGCATTTGTTCCCACTCTCTGTACACATCCTAAACCAGTGTAACACTACTGGGATTACCAAACGCTAGTCATTACTAAGTTACCAAGTGTTCCACATATGCTTGAAGTGGTCGTATTGAGTGTGCTTACTTGTTGAAAACTAACAAATCAATAAAATAGCCAATGAACTAATGAAAGCATTGGATAACTGTAAATAACATTAAATGCAATAAATAAGCTATTCTGAATGTTGCACAATTTATCACAAAGTTCATCTTTATTTTCAGACACAAGGTGTGCTCACGTACACAATGCTCAAATAAAGATCCATTCACTCTATGACTCCTACTGCAGACACTCAAAAATAATTCTAACTCTAGAAAGGAAAAACTGCAAGAGTTTGGGTAAGGGACTATGAAACTAACTGTGAAATCAAGTGCCCTCATCTCTTATTTATAGGCGATGAGACAAGCTCCAATATCGCATGTCCGATATTGCTTTGGCACCTTTGATATTGCATATCCAATATCGAGGGTTTGATATCGGGGATCCAATATTGGGGGTCCGATATCACGACTCATCAATTCTACTCTAGTAGAGACACACAAGCTGGAGGCTACTAACTCAAGATACAAGCAAGAATTTAGGCCAAGGGACCTTACTAAATCTTATCGGGAAACATACAAGAGTCATGAAAGGAGAACCAGCTAGCATCATTCTCCTACCACCTCATCTGCCTCATCACGATCGTTGGAGGACTCTGACAGAAGAAGACACAAGTACATGGATTCTAATAGGGAATAAAGGCAAACTCATGGCCATCATGACAAATATTCAAGGTACTATAATTCAAAATATGAAGAGCATGAATGAAGAAGAAGAAGAGACAAAAAATAGGATCAAGAGAGGCATGAGCATAGAAGGGGTCACCACTACAATAGAGCATATGAACCCTATCACAATAATGAACCCCTTATAGCAACCCGAAGCATGATCAATATTCAAGAAGTTGTCTACATACCAACTAGGCACATGAGAGATGGCCAAATCAAATGGCTAGATATGAAAAATATAACATGATTTAAAGGTGGTTACAATGTTGATCCCTAGCATCACCTTCAAGAATTTCATGATGCTTGTGCCCTTAAAAACATAAAGAATGATTGGCAGAAATTAAAGCTATTTCCTAGAACACTTGTGAAGGAAGCAAAAAGCTAAGACAAGTCACTAGAACTTGAATCCATCAAAAGCTAGAGTACCATGCTTGAAATCTTTAGTGATAAATATCAAACCTATTCACAAGTGTCAAATCTAAAAAAATCCAGAACTGGAAACAAGGGACTCATGAAACCCTTAATGCGGTAATGGGTAGATATTATTCACTGTTACACAAATGCCCAAGCCACAAATTTTCATCAAAGGAATAGCTTAGGCACATCGTAGATGGGCTAAGAGGTAAAAATAGAGAGACCCTTTAGGTTTACACCAAGGGAAGATTATCATAACTGACTACCCATCATATTCAAAGACTTGTCGATCAAGTGGTAAAAGAGAAAGGAGAACTCAGAAAAAGAGAATTCGCTAAAGAGTACAATAGGGATCCATCAATAAGAAAGAGAGATGTACGAATGTGTGATACCCAAGAGGAAGAAACCTTGGACCAAGCAATTCAAAAAGAGATGTTAACAATTGAAAAATCTATTGCCTATGCAACAACATAGGTAGCAAAAATGTGGGATTCAATTCATGAAATATGTACAACAGTGTTAAAGATCATGGAGGAAAGAGCAGAGCAAGCATTCATAAGAGGAAAAGATAAAAGAAAGAAGAGAGAACTTGGATGCAATGGCAAAGTTGCTTTAGTAGATGAGGTCTTAGATACTAGCTCTACAAATGATGAAGGTTGCACTGTGTGCTAATATGAACATCCTAAGGGATGTTATTTGCTCATGACACATCTACAAGAAATAGGGCATACACACTTAACCCACCATTTTTTCAAAAATAGACACCCAAATGGTTACCTTATCCTCAAGGTAACTATCGATGAAACCTTCAACCAATGTACTATCTTAGTAGAGCTTTACCATAGCTGCAGGAGCAATATTGTCAGTAGTGGCAGTAGCCTCAATCATGGGCCATGCCATCACCACACCAACAGTATTCATATCAACAACCTAATCCTTATGGATACTATGTCCAGCATTCAATCTCACCAACAAATGCAACTGTTCATATCCCATAGTCCTATCCACTAGAATACCATCGATCAACACCACCAAGGATTAATTCAGACCCGTACATGCATCCATAAGTAGCTGATTTTCCAAATCCCAATCTAAATTATTTGCCACCAATGCCACCACCTACAATGCAAGGAGAGTTGCAGTCACAACCACAACAAATGAAAGTTGCAATAGTAGTAAGTATACAAGTGAAGGATCTCACCAGCAATGGTAAGGGCCAAACAAAGAAATGTCCATTCTTTAGGACCAGTCCGGAGAAGGCTGGTAGAATTGGAGCTTCATCAAGATCATCTTCTCCTAAGACAAATCTTCCCACTATTGACAAGCTTCCATCATCCTCAAGCCCAAACATACAAGTTGTCATGCTTACTGAAATTGTCACTGACTGGATCAAGGTAGGGCCACTCCTAGAAAAAAGAATTGATCTAAAAATACCTTTGATCTATCTAAGAGTAGCTAGAAATTTATTATACAAAGCTTTGTTAGACTCAGGTTCTAGAGTGAATTTGATCTCCTACAAAACATATCAAGAATGGAACCTACCACCATTGGAAAAGTGCAACATCAGGTTGGAGCTTATAGATCAATTTGTCACCACTCCTTTGGGGTAGATAGATGATGTAGTAACCACTATCAATGGATGGTCACATCCAGCAGACTCTTTGATTATCGATGTGAAAGATGTTGATAAGGAATTTCCAATAATCATGGGGAGGATGTTGCTTAGCACAATCAACGCTAACCTAAGTATGAGAGATTTTTCAATTGAGAGTTTTCAAGAATATGCACATGGAGCCATACACACTTAACACATTCCATGCATTACTACTGAAAGTAAAGGGTGCAATAGTGGACCAACACTTTAGAATGTCAACACAGTTATCATTCCAGTCCACAAAAAAAAAAAAAATAAACAACCAATGTGCAACCAAAAGAGTAGAGGCCACCAGCCCAAAAGACACCCTATGGACACTAACTAAGAACCAACAACTATCTAACAAATGCATGAAAACATCTGAAACACTTACTAATTCCTAAATTAAGAAAATGACTCCAACTAAGGACCCATAAACGAAATGAATAATTCATATTTATACACTAAAACAGAAAGAGAACAAGGATTTAGATGATCACGATAGAAACGTTACATCACTAAAGATGGTAGGTGAACCACCTATAGTGTATGACCTAGGAGATTTAGGGAGAATTTTCTAAACACTCATCCATGAGATCAATCGTGGAGGAGATACTTTACTTTGATTTCGAAATTAATAAGTGATTTTTCTATTTCTTGTTTTACAATTCTTTTCATTTTCCATATTCTTTAATCTTTGCTTATCCTTTATACTTTTCCATTTCTTCAATTTTTCATATTCTTTTATATCTTTCATTCTTTTTAACATTTTTCATTCTGTATACTTTTTCATAATTTTTACTATCTTTTTCATTTCTTTTATACTTTGTTTTCAAATCCTTTGTAAATAATTTTGATTGTTGATAAAACACATTTAAATAAAGGCAAGATGTAGTCCAATAAGGTGAAGATTTCTCTATGATATCAAGTCATGAGAGACTAATTATTTGCACAATGAACCCACATCACCCATCCATCCATTCCATTAATAAGAGGTTCTTACCCATCATACAACTAAGAATAAACTTATGATCATTATGCCTAGATAGAAAAGTGAAGAACCAAGGGGAATGAAAAGGGTGTGACATCAAAGGGACTTGTGGATTCTTTTTGGATTATTATTGTGAATTCCATCATGTTACTAAGGTTGTATTATATCCTTGTAGATCTAACGAAAAATGAAAGTAAGAGTTAAATAAGTGCTACCTTAAAAGGTTAACATAGATAAAAATAAAAGAGCATAGAATAAATTTTTGGGAGTTCCACTAGAAAGACATGTTATCCATGCCTGAAGGTAGGTGGCTTCTTAGAAATATAAAAATAAAAATAAAGTGTCATGAATAAAACTCCTCACTTGGATAATGCACCAAGTGATAATGCCCCTTGTAACATTGATAGCCTTACAAGTGTAATTCCAAGAGATGAAACGATGCAATGTCACTGGAATGTGGTCTGGACTTGGTTTGAATCTTGGATAGAAAGGTTAATAATTACCGTAACCACTAATAAAACACAAGAATTCATTATGCCTCTGGTAAGACACCTTAGGTCCCAATTTCTACAATCCCTTCTAAGCCCATTTCATCTCACTTTTTGAATAGTCATAAATTATGATTTTGTGTAACATAGAGATATTTTCCCAATTTGGTGGTACTAACATGTATGTCTTGCTAAATAGTTATGCAATACATTCAACTCCTTAAGTGCCTAAGGACACTTTTAGGTGAGGTTATACAAGGGCATTAAGGGTTGGAGCCTACTTTGGGGAGGACCCACTTGTATAACTATTGTATCTTATACCTTCCAAGCAATTCCACATCATCTTGAGCCTTCTAATTCCCATAAATGACAATAAGCACTTTCCATATCATGCACACTATCCATTCTAATGACACAACACCATTGTCTATTTCATTCATTCCTTCAACACCTCACACATTTTCATAGCTTAAGATTTCTTAATCATAGACTTTCAATGCTTATTTTTCACAACTGAAGCATCATCTCCATTTCAAGACCCTTTCAGTATGATGAATATCTTCCAACCATCTGATGGAACTCAATTTTTCCCTAAAAAACCTTAAGAAAATTAGATTTTTTCTAAGGTGACATTGTAGTTATGATATCGCAGGCACCTACAATGTTGTATTTATGATATCACACATATAAATACTATATATAGCATGGGGAGGTTAGAAAAATTTTTCATTTATGATTTTCATAAAAGGAGAGCTGTTGTCAATTATTCATTGCCACTCAACACTCTAACACCCCATCTTCTAGTGCCCATAACTTGCACATTCTTAATTTTATTTTCATGATTTTTGAATTTAAGTGATCCTGAAGTGATCATCTTAGTTGTTAGGGGGTGTTAGTAAGGAAAATCTAAGTCAATTTTTTGGCAATTATTAATAACTGGAAGATATTATAAAGGTAAGTTTAAGGGGACATATCAAGAATTTTTAAAGTAAATCACTCATGTAGAGGCCAAAAAAACTTTAAGAAGACTCATAATTGATCATACCACTCATTTTACACCATAGAAAAGTACTAATGGGGTTGTTCTTGAAAAATTTTCTAACTCTGCAATCATAATGAACTAAGAACTTGATATAACTAAGGGTATAAGTAAGATACCAAATTGTTGCTCATCCATGAGAATACTCTAGTAATTCCAAATCCTTAATTGATAGTAGTTGGTCCCAAAAAGAGAAGAACTAGGAGAACTTTCATGATCGGCAAGAAAAAGACCACGAGGTGGTGGAAGAGGCCAAGAAAGTGAGTAAAACCTATAAGCAAAACAAGGAGAGTAGGAGGCATAATCCTTCAGTATTCATCAGCAAACTCCTACCATACAGCAATCTACTCAAGTAGAAGCAAACATTCCACAAGTGCCTATCAAGGGATAGCAATGCACACTGTCACTTGAATGCCTTTAGGCTATTCAAGAAAAATCCATCATGTTGACAATAATTGTGGGACTTAACTTTGGTTCATTTTTGGCATTTTCTCCAGAAGGTGTTAAGGCCCAACTTCAATCATCTCCTTTGTGGCCTACTTTGACAACAAATGGGGAGTTGTATTTAGGAGAAACACTCAAGTTTTGGCAGAATCAAGAAGTAGATGCTATAGTAAAAATTGAAGGGATCTTAGTGTCTTACTCAGTTAAGGCAATTGCAGAGGTATTGCATGTGCCCCAATGAAGGGGCAAAGGTGGTGCAAATAGCAACAAGATCTAACATAGATACTAGGAAGCTATGGTTGTAGTGGGTGTATGGCAAAGACAATAAAGAATACAATGAACTGATTGCAGAAGAAAATATCTATTTTAAAATTGGCCCTTATCACTTATTTCCTACCAAGAGATTGAACTAAATCTCTAAATATGTAGCTAGAGGTAGCGCAATATTAATGGGAAAGTTCAATGCAAACATCGCTCACCATACTTCACAGAAATCCAAAGGCAATTCAAGGAGAAGAAGGCAAGGAAGTTAACACTTCCATTTCCTTGCCTTATCTGGAAGTTATGCAAATAAGTTGGCATCCTAGGGTATACAAATGACATATTAAGGAAGGCACAAAATGCTTCGTATGTCGAAATGCTCAAGCTAGTGCCTTCCAAAAAGGACAAAATAGAAGAACAACCAAGCACTAAGGAGACTACCCAAACCACAAGAAAACAACAGTCACAACTGCAAGTTTTACCACCACTGCTACAAGATTATAGGCCTTCAATGAGTCATTTGCAGCCAATTGCATAAACTATTAGTTGGGAAAGCAGGTAAGAGGCCAATTTATTCAAAGTAGTTGATGATGCAATCAAGTGAACCATCTCAACAAATCTTGCCAGTGAACAAATATCATTACAATCAGGAGGAGAAGCCCAATAATGGTCACAACAGATTTCTGAGAATGCTACATCATTCCAAGTGGTGCTTGAATCTAGAGAAGGAGTCATAATTGTGATCATGCAGCATCATGATGCAAAAGGAGCTATAGAAATGAGCACAAATCACATTAAAGAATCCTTCAATGTACCTGTTATGTCGCCAACTGATTTTTCTAGAACCAAAGATGCTCAAATGTTAGCTACTACCTCTATGACTTTTGTAGAACATGAAGATGTGTTAGGTTGTTGCAAACAGTACATGTTATGACAAATCTCTTTGACATTTCTAATAATGTCACTACAACATAGTCTGAATTAATTGCCACCAAAGGGAAACTGATTATGGCCAAAAATAGGGTAGAGCATCCTGAGAATAAGCTTTGTAGATTACAAGAAGAGCTCATAGCCCTAAGAACATAAAGAAGAGATCCAACTCAGTCCATTGCACTAGAATAACTAGCACAATTTAGAATTGAGCAGATTAGTTACCTCCTTAAGAATAATAAAGAGATGGAGAATGAGAAAGCAATGATAGTATGGGATGCTTTAATAGCCAAAGCCCAAACATATGCCCATGCTAAAGCACTTTCTTGAATTAAGAGAGAAGGCTAGAGCTTTTGAAGAAGAAAGATGACAGTTTGTGACATGGTAAGTTAAAGCTAATTAGATGTTTCCACAATTTCCATGTCATTGGAACATGTTGATCCCATCAAACATTGGTTCATCAACATGGATGATTCACAATCTAATAACGAAAGAGGAGAAATTGCAAGTGTTCCTAAACTACTACTAATTTTAGAAGCCTGATGACAAGAGGAAGCAACCAATGGAAGAGCCACCACCACATAGAATAACATAAGGCTACATCCAACTTCACCAAATTTTGTTTTTGTATTGTAAAGTTTGTCATATCATAAATGTTTCATTTTTGTAAAACACCACTACGACACTCAAGAGTCATGTATAGAGTAGTTAGTGTCATATAAATCTACCTCCCAATTTTGTAAGGGACTCTATCCTCATTTTTTAACTCGAGAACGAGTTTTCTGTTAGTCATGGGGGTATGATAAAGTCAGAAATTTATCAATAACAGTATCGTAGTTATGATATCATATCTATGATGTCGTAGATACGTTATCGTATAAACGATATCGCAAGGTGCATGCCAACCTATAAAAGCAACACTTAGGCACACAGATTCGCAATAGATTTGATAACATAGTAGAAGAACTTTTTTAATTTGTTTTCATAATTTTATTTTTCAATACTTAGCAGTGTGTGCCCATAGTGTGATGTTAAGTGATTGATCGAAGTCTTTATTTGAGTATGATGTACTTGGACACATTGCATGATTGAAAATAAAAATCAATATTACTTTCCATCATTGTAACAACACTTAGTTTTATTTCTGCTTTCACTTAGTTTAATATTTACTATTTTTATAGTTACCAATTTACTTTCAATGTAGTTTACTATTCTCGTTGTTAAGTAGAATGAGTACGATTGATCTTGAGCACTTAAGTGTAGCTATTTGGTAACCCAGTAATACTATCATTTGGTATGCCCAATAGTGTGGTACTTGGTAATCCTAGTAGTAGTGACATGAAGTCCAAGGTGTGAACAGAAGATCAGGACCAGCTACTCATCGCATAGGCTAGATTAGATTCATTTACTGTCACTAAGATTTAGAAACTACTACTTTTACTTCATGTTAGCTAGGAGCAATATGGCCAATACAACA